>VZRQ01009973.1:1350650-1361099 GCA_013397975.1 Machaerirhynchus nigripectus
TTTTTTTTAACCAGGACAGCTCAATGTGGCTGTTTTATTTACTATTTTTAATTAATTGATCGTTATTCCTTTCAGTCAAGCCTTATTTATTCTAGTGTTACCCTCAGGCCACCAAAAAGAACACATTTGGGAGAAGAAATTGACATTTACTAAAATAGTACAACAGAAAAAAGAAACAAACCAGCAGGCATCCAAAATTGCAAAATGGAAGGATCAACTATTCAGGATATTTCAACTGTAATGCAGGATAAGCTGACAAGGTGAATACTGGGATTTCCTTCTTTCTGTGATCATTTACACGCAATGCAAAAGGAGACTCTTGGAAGGAACAATCCGGTTGCTGGAATCACTGTAGCTACACAGAATAAGTAGCAATTCTCTCAGTGAGCTTTGACTTTATCTCGAACTTTATGTGTAGCTTTGCTTAGGAAAGAAATAAAGATTAAAAAGATATATTTTTATTCCTGTATTTCAGATAAGTAATTCAGGCATTTCTGAGTGTTTTGAAGTTTCTTTGTTTCGAAGAGTAGAAGCTCCAATGATGGACATTTAAAGAAGAGATCAGCTTTGTCAACACTCATGGCAGTCCAGACAAAATGAATATATGCATGCAGAGGGAAAGCAGAGAAATAAAATTCAGGGTTGGAAGAAACCTTTCCATTTGGGCTGCCAGTCATCTGGATCAGCAGAGCCTCCTGACAGCCTACAGATCTGCATTTCATTTTCCTAGGGCTTGGTAGCTGAAGGACAGACAGGACGAGCTGAGACCAGCTCCCAGCATGATACGAGCTAGATGTGGTCCTGAGCCACACCTGGACATAACAATATAAATGTGGTGTGTGTTCTGGGGGGTGCTTAGGTGTAAGCCCTGTTACTGCTGCCTCAGAAAACGTAAGGCAGGGAAGGGTTTGGAGTGAACAGGCAATGGCAGGTCGATCCAATCAAAAGCACAGTGATGCTCAGGTTGTAGCACATGAAACTGCTGAAAGATTGAGTGCTCCGAGAGACTGAGGGAAATGCAAACAGAGCCCCTGGAGGGGAACCATTTTTCAGCAGGTCATGAGCAAGCCAATAATGATTTCCACTTCATTTGTATGTGTGCTAAACATACTTGGCATTACTTCAGAGACTGGGGTCAAAAGTTCGATGATTGCTAAAGGCATTGTGCTAGAAGATGCATCTGGATAGCTGCTAGGGGAGGGTCAAAGCCAGGTTTGCACTAACCCTTACCCCTGCCCTGTCCTGCCAGGGTTTCCTAGCTGAGATCCATTATACATGCAACTGGCACACTGAGAAATGGCCACAAAGTTTATCTTGCACATTTACCTCACTGCCAGGATGCTTCAAAACAGCAAGCAGAAAGCAGAGCAACTAGGGCCAGCATTCCTTTTGCACCTCTCGATAGCCTTTCCATGCTGCTGCTCTCCTGGGCCAGCAAGAGCCTCTCTTTGCTCCTGATCCTCTTCAGCATATCCACCAAAAACATATCTAACCACAACACACACAAAAATCGAGTCATGCATACATGAGCTGGGGGAGCAAATAACCATTGCCATGACCCTCTGGCAGTGGAGGACACAGCACCATCAGCTACTCACTGCTGTAATGCAGCAGCCACAGAGCCAGTCCCAGCACTATCTGATGTGCCTCGAGCCAAGGGACACACTTAGCAAGCAAAGGGTTGGACAGTCAACAACTTGATTTCTTGGAGACACCACCAGCATTTTAGCCTCACTCTTCAGGCTTTGGTGGTCTGGTGGACTCACAGTGTCAGCATCGCATGCTCTGAGATACATGGTGGAGCTTCCCCCCACCTCCAAAGAACTCCTTGAACTCCATGATCTCCTTATGCTGCCCCTTATGGTGCCAGTAACACTTCACTGTTTCTGCTTGGGTATAAGCTGAAAAGAAAACGATTTGCAAGCACAGGTTTCTCTGCCTGAAGACAATAACAAAGCTGCAGCAAAATAAAAAGAGGGTCAAGTACACAAACACAATGCTGCGAGTGCCCCTTTCCACCAGCTCTCGGTTTCTTCTGGACTCTCTTGCCTTTCTCTGAAACACACTGGCGTGAGAGAGACTCTCACAACTCCGTGAGTTTCAGCAAACAGTTTGACTTTCTTTGCATTGAACTGGCAGGAAAGGAGGAGATTTATGTTGGTCCTGGGTGCATTATATTGACTGTGTTTTCCAGGCACAAGTAGCCCCACAGAAATCTTCCAGGGAAACCACAAGCAGACTCAAGGGAAATGAAGGACCAGAGGTTTCCATTAACTCACACAGGGCATGGCTGAACTGGATTCAGGTACTGAATACTGGCTGGGCAAGATAGAGGCTCATTTCTCAAGGACCCCTGTGCAACTGCCTTGAACTCAAATAGGAGCTTGTGGTGTGTGCTCTAAGGCTGTAAGCCTGATAGGTATGCATTGTCAATTTGACTTTCCTCAAGGCGGGGAGGAGTAAAGGAAAAAAACCCATTTCTTTTTTTAGCAACCCTCCCCTGCCCTTTTCGTAATTAAATTCACGATAATGACCACTGTACTAAATCTAATAAGAAGTCTGAGTTTCTGGTTTCCATTGGCAGCCATTTGCACAACTCAGTTTAGGCAACTCACTAAAGCATAAGAGCAGTATTGCTAGACAACCTTCTTGAGTCAGTAAGTAACAAGAAAAGCTTACCTAGACAGTATTAAATCACTAAAATTGATTGCACCCTATTGCTTATGCTCTGATTCCGCTGGCAGGAAGGCTCTGAGCCGGCTTATTTACACACACACTAGTGAACTCCTTCACACACAGCTGCTTTCCACCTCAGAGCAATAAAAATTAATAATAAAAATAATTAAACCTCATCAGCCTTCAAGCATTTGGAAACCCCAGAGCCCCATTGCCAGATCCTCGGAAAATGCATCAGCCTTCCCATGAGAGAGACTGGGGCTCAATTCCTGCAGGGACTGGCTGCCAGAACTACCACGGTGCCTGGTCGTCACAATCCAGCAACAGATTATTCCATGCTATCGACCCCCCTGCTCTGGGTTAATTCTTTTAATTGTCTCACCACATCTTTTCCCATTAGGCTGATGTAACTTGTTTAAGCATACACAGATTGATTTATGACAGCACTAGGGATGTTAATCAGATGCCTGCTCTCCAGTTAATGCACGCTCGGTGAGAGATGCAGGACAGCAGTCTCCCATATGGGAGCTCCAGCCTTTTGCCTTGAAATCAAAGGCAGCCTCCCAGTGAGAGCAGAATTACAGTGCTCCAAGAATAGTGGCTTCCACTGGCGTTATGGGTAAGGCAAGGTCACTGCGTCCTGCTCTCAATTCTCAAGTGCCATCTTCTTTAAATATAGCAGCAATCAAGGAAATGGAAAATCTCTTTAAAAGTTCACTGTTAGGAAATTACTGGAGCCCATTGAATTCCTAAAATCTTGTCAGGAGGTAAAGGGCTCCCTTTAAATGCAACCTTCTTTGTCTCCAATTAGAACCAGTTTCCTTCACAGTGTATGTTCAACATCCTTCAGCTCATTGCTGCATGTTCCCTGCATTTCCCTTTTACTCAGGGGGTGTGCACATAGTACAGAAACCTGCACAGTACAGCCTTCTGTTCCATACATACAGTTTAGGTCATGAAAAGTGCAGAATACTTAATTCTCATGTACTATGAGTTGAAAAACAGAGTTCTCAACAGTACCAATAAGCATTTGCAAAGCTTTGGGGAAAAAAATAGGATACCCCACAGAACCAAAGTATTTTTCATTCTGTTGCCATGTTCACAATGAAAACAACTGGGTACATTAAAAAAGAACTAAGTTCACCTGCAAGTGCCACCATCTAACTGAAAGTCAAAGAAAACTTGCCCCATAATTTTGTGTTTCTGGGACNATATTTCTTGGCTGGGCTATTTTGGACTGCTTCCAAATTAAAAAAAACAAAAAAAAAAAACCAAAACAAACAAAAAAACTCCCACATATCCACTGTGTTACACTACTAAAGAAAACTGAAATTCTGATTCTGAATCTAACCTACATAACCAAGCATTCTTTGGGATTACAACTAGGACACCACCAGTCCCATCACATCTAGACAGCAAATCCCATACATTTTCCCACCAGCAAGAGGGCTCAAAGCAGGAGCTCTCTCAGCTGTTTCTCCCAGGTACTCCTCCTGCTACCCAGCTGGTCCTGCCTTGGTTAGCAGGAAATGGACTTCATCTCCTTGGATTTCCAACTCCTCCAGAGAGCTTTCAGTACAATTTCTAAACACAAACTTACAAGATGGGCTGACAAATCTCACCACGTCTTATGACGTTTATTCCACTTATGGTCTACTCTTCTCCATTTGGGGGGCATAGACATGCTCAGGGTGAGACACCAGGGAAGAGAGGGCAAAGTAACATTAATTCCATGTGCTCTCAGCCCAAGCAGGGAAGCAACAGGGGGTGCTCTGCCCCTGAGAGCCATTCAGTGCAGTTCAGATTTCTAATGTCAGGCACCTCACACTTGTAGCAACTTCTCTGAGAACCTTCATGCTAAGAGCAACTTACAATATTTTCAAACAAAATAAAAGACAACTGTACAAGTACCTTCAGATGGTTCATGAACAAAGAGCAAAAAAAAAAGTCTCATGTATTATTAAGGACAGATTATTATTCAGCTTTATTCAAAAATACCAAAGGCTGCTTTGATAGATCTAAAAGCACCAGCAGGAGCCACTGCCCTTTGTATCTTGCAAGTTACAAGACACACGTTCTTCTTGGATCGTGGACCATACACTGCTCTGAAGCTGCAGTGGCAGCAGAGACTTCAGCAGATCCTCCAAGTGACAAAAAATACCACAAAATCAGTACCTTCACTCTTGTGCCTCTAGTGACAACCAATTCCAAGCCTGTGCTCTGACAGCAGCTTCACAGTAACAGCAGCTCATGCCATCCCAAGACCAGCCTCAGGCTAGCAGGCTAAGAATCAGTCTTGTAACTTCCCGAGGTAGGAGGCATGATGCACACCTGATTTCCCTTCCTAAATTTGTGTGAATACTAATCCCACACACCTTTAGGACCTCCAAGATGGCTTCAGTCTCCACTGGTTTCATCTCTGCTGTAAAAAGGAGCATTTTCTCCCCTTGTTTACAAGCAGTTTTCAATGCTTTGAAATGCCACAACTATTCAAAATGTTAAGGCAGAGGATGAAAGTCACGGAAACATAACTTCTTATGAACTAAACAGTGCACTGGGAAGAGATGGGCAAGTCTGGTGGCAAACGCTGCCACAGAAAAACCTAACATATAATATATGCACAAAAGTATCTTAAGGTTTAGATATTTAGATGCATTAGATGTACACGAGTAATTATCTAGGTTTATCTTTTCTGATTTCCTTAGGTCACATGGAAAAGTAGGATCCACTACAACTTTATGTTGTTTGTCTCCAGACACCAATGCCTAGTTCATACTTAGAATTTTCTCCTCGGCAATAGTTTTGTAGAAAGGCATTACAAACTTGCCAGATGCCTGAGCTTTTCTTGACAGTGAAATTTTACTTAAATGGTTAGAAGATACAAGCTGACTTGTATCCTGTCACAGGGATGTATCACTTACAATATATCTTGCAAACATATATTTAATTATTTGCCAAGATATTTGCCTCCCCATTTAAGTAAAACATTCATATTCAATTCATTCTGCTTTGGACAAATAAATGTCTTTGCAGACTACCAGCCCAAAATATCTGACAGGTTTTTTGAAATATCCTTCTTCTGTAGTCAACATGAGGAGAATGTCCAGCATGATGGAAACACACATTTGAACTGTCAGCAAACCAGACTGCCAACCTGACACCACTCTTAAAGCCACAGAAACTACTTTTGAGCATGTGGAAGATGTGTTTCCTGCTACCACAGTTCTGAGAGGCTGTTAAGCAATGAGGAATTTGATCTGGACTGCAGCAAAACCCCAAAAGGTGAGCAGAGATGAGTAGCTAGTGGAGAAGCACGTTAAGAATCAGGAGCATCGAACATTCTTTCAGCTCCTGTTCCCTGCAAAATCGGATCAGAAATGAGTGCATGCGTGAACTCGAGGAGTCTTGGAGCAAGGATAGATTCTGTATTTTTACAACCAAAAAGACGAAAACCAGGATAACTTTGAGGAAAAAGATATGCTTTCATGGTTGGTTGGAGAACATTTTGATAGGCTTCCACAATAGAGCAGAGAAAGCCAGGATAGGACAAAAATGGTGTTGAAGGACTAGGAAGAAAAGCAGTCATTGGGAGGAACAGCATCTTCCCAGATTTTATAGCTGCTTCTTGCATCTCAAGGATGGACACCACTTGTCATCCTCATGTAGTCTGGGCAACATGTTTGAAGGATATAAAGAAGAAAAAAAGTGGTTTGAGGTGATGCACACAGTAGACATAGCAGGAACAAATCAGGAAAAGAAATTTCAAACTGAACATCAGGCAACTACTCAAGCCCTGAATTTTATTGGACTGATAAGTATTCTTCAAGAGGGAAAGTGGAAATTCAATTCACTGAGCTATTTGCATGTTCAGAAATTACTTTGTCACAGAGAATACCCTGTGTTTTTAGAACTAGACAACACACCATCATTTGCTAGCTCTCTTTGAACTCTAACTGAAGAACTGTCTATTACAACTATCAAGAACATCAACTATTGCTAGAGCTGACATAAGCTTAGACACAAATCCTTGAATAGCTTTTTCTCGTATTTTTCACGTCTATTTTTCCTCTCTCTCTAAGCATTATTTCCAAAGAGTGAAGCAGCATGAAGTATGGGTGTAACATTAATTAAAAGAACCCACCCTGATCATTCTACCATTCCTCAAAGTATGACAACCATTAATAAAAAGCAGTTTTGCTTATTGAACAAATCTTTTACAGAGATGGAAGGGCACATTTTCATGTCCAGTCCCCATCCCACATTACACCTGTATCACACATGAAGTTTTGACAGAGAGTTACAAGACACACGTTCTTCCCAGAAGGCTGTGCCTGGTGGCTAATCCTGCTAATGCCAAAAGCACCACTGGCTGGAGGGGCTAAGGCTTGTCCAGCCAGGACTGCCAGCCAGCCCAGCTGGAACCCAAAGCAGGACCAGCAGAGGGCACCGAGCCCTGCCTGGCATGCCCCTGCCCAGTGCCACCTCACGGCACCACCAGCCACGGGGTTTGCCAGCCACTGGCAGGACTCCCTCTTTCCTCTGCGCTCCAAAGCTCCTCTGTGTGCCTTCATGTGCTTCTGTCTGTGCTGTGTGTCCATCTGCCTTGGCAACAAAGGTTTTAGAGCCCAACAGGAAGAGCAGAAACCTCAGCTAGTACTGACATACAGGAGTATGTTAATGGATAATGCAAAATACCCGGTGTTTTCTCAAGAATTACATTCGTGACAATAACTTGCTGGCTGCCCTTTGACAGCCTGACCATTTTCTGCACAAAAATGCGTTTGAAATTAAGTTGTTGAAGACGGACCTTACCTTCTACCTCTTCCCTTTTCCTCTACCACACTTCTAAAGATTTTAACATACCTGTCAAACTAGGTGAGCCTCTTCTATTTGGAGAATCAGATTAGCAGGTCTTTTAATCAAAAAGAGAAACACATAATTAGTTCAGTCCTAAGTGCTAAAAAGTATTGCCATATCCTTAAGAGGGCAAACTCCCTATTGCAGACATTAAGTGCTCAGGCTATTAAGAGTATTAATATTTTGCAGACGTGTGGAACTCTAACTCTCTGACTCATTGTGTTTGGACACCTTATAGCAAAGTTCTCCTGTGAAAAAAAAGGCTCCTAAGGATGCACAATTAACTCAGTTCCATTCCTGACAGCAGAGTGCATCACAGCAGTTGTTGCTTTTCTCCCTCTCTCTCTGTAAAATCACCCAGATAGAGAATCAAAAACAACTGTCATTTCAAAGCACAAGGACTATCAATTCAGTAGATAGCAGGACAAGCAGGGGCAGATTGCACACAAGTAATTTTATCTGTTTAATCACTCATATATTTATTTTGATGTTTGGAGAGAAACCTCTCTCATTTTTCCAAAATTCCCAAAGTAGGTAGGTCTTCCTTTTTAAACTGAGTGTTAGAAACGTGATCAACTGGTCATACTAAACCCCACTTTAGCCTCACATTCACCCTAAACACCATCATCAGACATGAAGGTTTGTATGCTCACATATGTTATATGTTTTCTTGGATTTTTTTTCTGAAATCTTGAAGATCCTAAGTATAATTTCTCTTCCAGGGCCATGGGCTTTTTTGGATTCAACAATGAATTCCTTTTTATGGCCAAGCAGTCATCCTGAGCTACTTTTCCTTCATCTACAGCCTCTAAAACAAAGAAAGTGATAAAAGCCCTGGTGCAGTCAACTCCGTTCTTTACACAGATCCAAAATCTTCTCTGTCTCCTTGACATTAACAGTGGTTTTCCAAATCCACATGCTATGCACTGGAGGCCAAATGAAGTATATCACCTCCTCTGCATTCCTCCTCTCAAGCTAAATAATTGTCACATCTCTGGGCTTTGGGATAAAAGCGCAACATTTTAAACGTCATCTCATCTCACCTTTAAGTCCCTTCCCAAATATAATTATAAATCTCTAAGCCAAACACCAGGGAGACTTTTTTTTAACTTTAATTTACTCTAGGTCCATCAACTTTGCCCACACTTGAAGGTACATTTTCTCCCCATTAGTTCTGTCTAGTCAAAGAAGCTCACGTAGCGATGACGCATCTCTTGCAGATAAGGGTATCTGCTGATTTGATTTACTAAGGAAGCTAAATTTATTATGCAACGTTTTACAAGTATAATTCTGCTTTCTCCTGATGGTAATAAATTCGATATCAACTCCCATGAGACAAGAGAACCAGTCCTTTTATTATCCAGACATGACCCCCAGAGCCAGATTCCATTTTAGAGACGGGAAATGACCATATCTCTGATTAAAAGGGAAACTTTAATCAAATAAAGTGCCTCATCAAGCGAGAGCCAAGATTCCAATACTCCTGACTGCAGCACAGCAATGATCCAAAGTCATAGCTGCCCCCAACCCATTACCGCCTACTGCAAACGTGATATCCATCCCAAACAGGAGGTGCATCCTTCAGCCATTTCTTCATCATCTGGGTAGCTGCTCCTCCCATGCTCACAGTCCTGTGCAGAAACGTTCTCAGGCAGCCCCCAGGGTCTGTTTGAGGAATCAGAGGAGGACGGACTTTGTAGTGTTTGGTTTGATTTTTTCCCAACTAAATCAGTCTCACAGGTGACAAGTATCTTGATACTGTGCAACCAAGTGCAGCAGCCTTGGCTTTCAGCTCAGTACCTTTCCAGTAAGCCTCTTCTATTCCTTCAGACACTTGCCTTCTACACCCTGAATTAGCTTTTGAAGCATTTAGGATAATAGCTTATTTAGAGTCCCAAGTCAAGATTTTGTCCTGATTGTCAGTGGTGCATTTCTGCAGTTTTACAGTGGATGCAGTAAATAAATAAGAAATAACGGTAACAATGACAATATGGATGTCTAGGAGTATTGTTATTTTAAA
Organism: Machaerirhynchus nigripectus; assembly: GCA_013397975.1. Classification (NCBI taxonomy): domain Eukaryota; kingdom Metazoa; phylum Chordata; class Aves; order Passeriformes; family Dicruridae; genus Machaerirhynchus; species Machaerirhynchus nigripectus. The sequence continues at coordinate 1,360,204 of VZRQ01009973.1, forward strand.
TATGCTCTAAGATTCCACTTCCGTGCAAGCACAATTAGATCTGTATGCCACTCCATGCAGGGATCCATCTTAAAGTCTTTCTGGCCATCTAGAATGTTTTCTTGCAACAGAGCAAGATACAGCAACTGACAGATAAATCATCTCCCTTTCAGCTGTGGAAGCCCAGGTACGCAAGCAAATGAAGTTGCCCAAACTCCACATCTACTCAGGAGCCACTCGGCTGAGAGATGCGGTTATTTCACACAGCCTTCTGCAGAGATCCTCCTTGGATCCGCCCGCATGTCATTTCTGCTACAGGAGTAATGATATGCTGCTTTATGCTAAGGAGTATCTTCTCAATACCAAAGCCTCTGCACCGCGAGAGGCCCCTTGTTCTGCAACCCTTCCAGCTGCCGCACTGGCCCGGCAAAACGCAGGCAGCGTGTAACACAACCGCACTTGAAGATTATTTCCCTGGTGTTTGAGTGTTAGACACGCTCGCACGCAGGAAGGTAGTTACTGTGTTGCTCTCTGATTTCCAGTGAAGCTTCCGTGGTCTTACGCCCCGCTCTGAGGCGGGGCAGGGCTCAGCCCAGCCCTGCCTAGCCCCGTTCCCGATTAGTCTAAGTCCCCCCGAGCGCCCCCACATCCTGCCCTGGCCTGGCTATGCCGTCACGGGCGGACCCCCGCCGCGTGTTCCCGATCAGCCCCGAGCAGTTCTCGGATTAGACGGCGGCAGCACAGCGGCAGAGCCCGTAATCGCCGACCTCCGCAAGCGAGCTGGGCTCCGCTGAGGCAGCGGCGACGCAGGGCCGAGAGGACAAGGGACCTCTGCTCGCAGCACGTCGGACCCGGGTCCTGCTGCCCAGGCCCAGGGGGAAGCAACGGAGAGCTCCGTGAGGCTGTCGGGGAGCCGG
>VZRQ01009973.1:1361652-1399520 GCA_013397975.1 Machaerirhynchus nigripectus
GGCGGCAACCGGAGCCTTCTGCCGGCGCGGTACCCGCCGGCCTCGGGGGGCAACGAGGACGTGCAGATCGGAGTGCTGTTCGCCTCCAAAGCCATGCTGCAGCTGCTGGTGAATCCCCTCAGCGGCACCCTCATTGACCGCGTGGGCTACGAGGCGCCGCTGCTGGCCGGGCTGGCCGTCATGTTCCTTTCCACCGCCACCTTCGCCTTCGCCGAGAACTACGCGACGCTGTTCGCGGCACGCAGTCTGCAGGGGCTGGGCTCTGCCTTTGCCGACACCGCCGGCATCGCCCTCATCGCCGACCGCTACGCCGAGGAGCCGGCGCGGAGCCGCGCCCTGGGCACGGCGCTGGCCTGCATCTCCTTCGGCAGCCTGGCCGCCCCCCCCTTCGGCGGCGTCCTCTACGAGTTCGCGGGCAAGCGGGTGCCCTTCCTGGTGCTGGCCTGCGTCTGCCTCCTCGACGGGCTGCTGCTGCTTGTCCTGGCGCCGCCCGGCGGCACCGGGGCACGGGCCAACATGCCTGTCGGCACCCCCATCCACCGCCTCATGATTGACCCCTACATTGCCGTGGTGGCAGGGGCCCTAGCCACCTGCAACATCCCCCTGGCCTTCCTGGAGCCCACCATCGCCAACTGGATGAAGGATTCCATGGGGGCCAGCGAGTGGGAGGTGGGCCTCACCTGGCTGCCCGCCTTCTTCCCCCACGTGCTGGGCGTCTACGTCACCGTCCGACTGGCTGCTGCGTATCCTCACCTGCAGTGGTTTTACGGGGCCCTGGGCATGGCCATCATCGGTGCCAGCTCCTGCTTGGTGCCAGCCTGCAGGAATTTCGGGCAGGTCATCATTCCCCTCTGTGGTATCTGCTTTGGCATTGCCCTGGTGGACACAGCCCTGCTGCCCACCCTGGCTTTCCTGGTGGACGTGCGTCATGTCTCTGTCTATGGCAGTGTCTACGCCATTGCAGACATCTCCTACTCCGTGGCATATGCCCTGGGGCCCATCGTGGCCGGCCAGATTGTGCACACCATGGGCTTTGCGCAGCTCAACCTGGGCATGGGGCTTGCCAACGTACTTTACGCCCCTGTCCTTCTCTTTCTCAAAAATGTCTGCCAAATGAAACCCTCTCACTCGGAGAGGAACATCCTCCTTGAAGAAGGACCTAAGGGACTCTATGACACCATCAAAATGGAGGAGCGCAAAGGCATGGGCAAAAGCCTCCAGCCAGCAGGCGAGATGGATGAGAATGGCATGGACTCTTATCACAGAGATCTGAAAGGGGTGTCTGAGGAGGACTCATCGGACTATGAGTACAGTTAGGTTCCCCCATGTGGCCCAGACCCAGGAGCAAGGAGAGACGTGTGGGAGAGAGGCAAAGCGGGGGATGAAAATGTTACTGCATTATGTTTCTGTACTGACGTGCAATATATACAGTTTAACCTTTGTCATGATGTAATGGCTTTCTTCTAGACTTACTTTTAATCGGTATTTCCCTCAGCGTTCTGGCAAGGTAGAGGGGGTGGGAAATGGGAGACAATACTGAAGAAAATTATTGGAGTCATCATTAGCAGAAATCCGAGGGGATCTTTCAAAAAAAAAACCACCAAAAAGAAAACAAAAACCCCAACAGCCTTGTAGCTGGGGTATAATTGTGCAGAGTGTTCTCAAGCTGAAACTGTGTGTGACATACTGTATATCTCTGTAAAAATTACAAGAAAAGCAAAACAGTATGTGTAAAATTTCAAATGGTGTATTCAGGGACTTAGTAAATCTTGTGTACATATACTCAGACTTTCAGTTGGTTTCATATATTTAAGAAGAGCAACAACTGTCTCATTTTATTCTTCCTTGGGAATAAACTGAAGTATTGTACTTTTTTTTTCTCTCTTGTGCTGCTCTCCGATAAGTGCAATATGCTGTATTATGTTGAAGTCCAAGTTACAAGAATAATACAATCTGAATAAACAGAATTGAAGGGGATCGATTGTCTTTTGTTTTGTTGTTGAGGGCTGCTTGAGGGAGGGAGCTGGTTGTGCTCAATGTAACCCCTAAGGTAACAATTCCCCAGAGCACAATTCTCACTAGCTACGAAAATCACACAGGCAAAAATCCCAGTACAAAACGTTCTCATTCATTCTTCACAACATAACGGGTCTGAGCAAACAACATCGCACTGCAACCATGCTACTGCTTGCCTAAAAACAGCTCATTGAATTCTCATGCGAATTCAGTTTTAATTCCCCACAATCACGAATTTCAATTTTCTAATATTTCAAAATTTACATCACCAGCAGTTAGAGGTACAATACTAGAAGGTGCCTTTCTCGGTGCTAAATGCTGCCCCAGTTCAAAAGGCACCTACCTCAGTGAGTCGACAGGGATTAAACAAAAGCTGGGTGAAATTCTTCATTCAAACATTTGCAAAAAGTGGAAACCTTCGATCCACTCACCAGGGAACCAGACTGCACCATCTACCCTGTAAATTTCTCTTAATATAAAATAAAGTCGTTTGTTTTGATTTCTAACCCATTCGGAAACAAAATTAATTATTTGTAATGGCAAGAGGGGGAAAAAGAAATTTACAAGCGGCCACTGCACCTATTAAAGGGCTCCCACCCGTCCCTGGGGATCTGGGCGCCGCGGAGCAGCGGCCGGTCAGTTCCGCTGAGCTGCGCGGGACGCGCGGCCCCGCAGCTCCCGCCGAGCGGTCGAGTCTCTGCTCAGGCGGCGCAAAACTCATGAAAACAGCGGGATGGCGCTTTGGCACGGGGCTTCGGCGAAGGATCAATGGGCACCGCGGTGGGAGGTGAGAGCCGCTTCCCTAAATCGCAGCCGCTCCTTTGTGGTAAGCGGCAAAAGCGGAGACTCCTCCGGTCCGCCGCCCGCGCTGCCGCCCCGGGCCGCTGCTGCCGCCGGCCCCAGGGCAGCTCCCGCAGAGCCCGGCCCTCCCCCAGGACCGCTGCCGCCCCGTCGCGTCTTCCACCCCTCCCGGCCGTGGTGTCGGCAGCCACTGGCAGCGCCGCCCGCCCCTGTTCGGCCACCGAGCTTTCAGGAGCCGCAGATGCCCCACGGCGACACTTCTCGACACTGGCGACGACCCCCGTGGCAACGCGGGGCTGCGAGCACAGTAGCCCCTTGGGGCTGCCCTTGCCGCTGCCGAGGCTGACCCCGACGGGGGTAAGAGCGCCGGCGAGCCCGGCTGCCCCCGCCCGCCCTCACGGAACACGGCCGGCACGGGGCCCGCGGAGGAGGCGGCGGTACCTTGGACAGAGCCGCCGCGACTGGCAGAGCCCGCCCGGCAGCCGCCCCGGAGGTCCCCGACGAGCAGGTACGGGCGGGCGGGCTGCGCGCCCCGCGCTTGCCGCTGCCCCGACGGCGCGGCTACGGGAGAGCCAGGGGCCGGGGAGAGCGGGAGCGGAGGCGGCGGGTTCCGCGGAGCAGAGCCGAGCGAGCTCCCCTCGCCAAACTCCGCGGCTTCGGCGGCACCCACGAGGCCGCCCCTTTTGCCGCCGCCCAAGTGTCCCGCCGCGACGGGCGGTTCGGGAGGGAAAGGGCTCCCTCGGGGCTGAGGCTGGGGAAGGTCTCGGGACGTGCCGGCAGCTTCCGGCAGAGCGTGAGCGCTCCCCGACGGGTCCGGCGCTACCATGGCCCGCAGGGAGCTGACGGCCGGCGACAGGGCGGCTCCTGGCTCCGCTCGCAATGTCCACGGCCGCAGCAGTGCGCGCTTCACACGTGTATTCCTGACAACGCATGCATTCCTCTTAACTTCAAGCACAGATTGCTGAGAACTTTAAGCTTATCCTCCTGATAACACTGAGAGTGAGGATGAATAAATGGGGGGTGAATGCATTGCCCCAACAACATTATATACTGCAAGCTGCCTCCCGAGTCCGCCGTGTCAGGAGAACTCAAGTATAAGCACATGGGCTTATTTTAGTCCTTCTCTGCTATCTGCTAACAGAGAGATCAGTGCCTTTTGTTGTGGATTTGAGTTGCTGCTTTGAGCTGTGGGGAAGGCCACCCGGCTCCCCAGCCTGCTGTGACTCGCAGCGACTGTGCTAAGCCGCTCACCCTGGCCCTCCAGTTAAGCCAGCTGTAAATAAAAACAGCTAGGATTATTTTTTTCTTTTTTTGCCTAATAACTTTGACAACGGACCTCACAGCTTTCTAGTGAGCAACTTTGAAGTCATCTTGAATTTCTGCAGGATTTTCTCCTGTGTCAGTTTTCTTGTCCTTTATTAAGCAAATACAGGATTGGGTGTGATGCTAAGCTGTCAGCACTTGAACCAGAGACAAAGCCTCCGTTCATCCCCGCAACAGAGAAAAGCACAGTTCAGGCTACCACCTCCAAACTCTTTATCACGCTGTTTTTACAGATATGCAGGGCTGCTAGTAGTAGCATTTCCCACAGACACAGAGCCAATACAGACTTTTAGTCAGCGTGACACCATATTGTGGTTTGACAAAACAACATAAGGAAAGAATGAACAGAAGTCCCAGCAAAAAGAATACCAGCAGGATTTTTCCTTTAGGGAATACAGTTTGAGGGGCTCTAAAGACAAAATGGCGGCTCTGTGTTTGAATGCAGGTGGGGGGCTGAGGCCAGCCCATAAACACTGGGCAAGCCAACAGTCTTCCAACAGTTACAGGACATGTGCATTATTTGAGGTGCTTTGAACCTGTGTTCTGGGAATAGAGTGCCTGGCTAAGCGATGAGACCTGTGCAGCACACGAGAGGGAGCGAAGCAGCGCAGTGGGTTAATGTGGCCTTTCCATGAGGGAAATCGCCTCTCACCTGGGTTGAAATTGTGAGCAGATGACAGATCAACAGGAGTTTGCTGTGTGGCTCATTGCAGGGCCCCAGGGACATCTCTCAACCTTATACAACCTATTTCACAGCACATGGCCCCACTGACAGCCAGTGCAGGACAGGGAGAGGACAGGATCGACACAAGGTGTCAGTGACCACATACACATTGGCAGAGCCATGCTAAAGCTGCAAGGCTGGAATAGCCAAACTAATTACTCCTGAGAGGAATAATCCACAGCCATCTCTGCCCACTGCTAAACAAACCTCCTCAACTCACTTTCATACACTGTAGGGTTTAATCCAAATTGTTCTTAAAAGCTGTTGCAGAAACAATTCCAGTGCCCTGAATGTAATAATTCCAAAGATTACAGAAAAAAATTATTTTCTACAGAGTCAACACGTCTTGTCTTTTATATTTTGCATACACACCGTGCAAAGTAATTAAAAGAGAACCAAAAAACCCCTAATCCCTCAAGACCCAACTGAACACAAAAAATTCACTCTGCTTTAGCTGTAATTATGTACTGTCATAATTGAAGGACAATCTCTTGGTGTGGTCACTAGTATATCAGAAGAAATATGTGTGTCAGCATATTCTTGCACAGAAAAGGAGCTAGAGGCATCTTTAGTAGTGAAAACCAGGGTAAGCACAATACCAGAGAGACATGAGTGGAAGTGTTTGCTCTGTCACAGATTAGTTTTGTGGCTTTTGGCAGGTTAAGCCATCTCCCTGGATAGGTATATGCTCTTTGGAAAGACTGCTCTACGAAGCGGCTCAAACGCAGCGTACAGCACCCCTGCCAGTCCTCCCACAGCCTTCACAGGCAGGCTCACAGGGTCCCCCAGCCCAGACCTATGCCCCAAAGCAGTTGTACCCTGTGAGATTCTAGGCTGCAGAGGGCAAAGGCACATCTCCATCGAGCTCCTTTTTACATCTTCCAGCATGGCACCTCACTGTACCCATGGCACAGTGCCATGAAAAATACATTTAAAGACTGTGGTGCTTTCATATAAAGTGGTAAGGGAAGAAACTGTAAGATCCTAATATAGAAAACTGCAATATTACTATTACCAGTGTCAACATAAGTACATTCAAAGAAAAGTCCCCTCTTTCCTCCAGCTAACACAGTAATACAAAGCACACAGATTATGCCACAATAAATTGCAAAGTAAATTACAGTGACAAAATAAACCATGCTGAGAAGGGACCTTTTATGAGCATCAGATAGTTCTGAATAAATAAATTTATAGCAAAATGAGACAAACAGAATGTCAGAGCAATCTCCACAGGGCTCAGTTCAGCTACTTTGAATGTTGTACTTCTATTTCTCTTCAGGTTTGCATTCTGAGGCTTCTGTGTATGTTTGTGCAGGGAATACTCCCCTCGTACATTTTCGTTATAAATAATGGGTACTGACAGGACTTTAAATCTTTTCTATTTCCAGAACTGAGGCATCAGGCTCCATAAGTGCCCCCAAGTGACTTCAATTTCTGTCCTCAACGAAAGATACCAAAAGAAATGCAGGAATGCCTGACCTAGAAAAAGACACGCAGAAGAAAGAGAAAGATATATGCAGTAAAGATGAAAGAGTAAGTAACTTTTTCTGGGAAAACAAAAAGGAAAAAAAAGAAGATGACTTAACAACTTTTAATTCTGTAAATTAATATCATAGTTGTAACCCAAGCTCTGTTCTAGAGCCAGTTTCTTTACTCCAGGGAACACCATTTATCCTGCAACAGTTTATGGTCAGGAACCTTGATCTAACACTAGTGCTTCTCATGTCCAAATACACTCTTTCTCCCAACATCCTCTGAAGAATTCCTGTAAATTAAATATTATTATACAACAAATATTTTTATACTACAAAGTCAGAAATGACGTGAAATTATTCATGCTAATACAGCACTATCAAACCATCACATACAATTCATTTTCAAGCTGGTTTAGAAGGTGCTGGGTGTGTATGCCTGTAAACAGTCACCCTCCAGGGTTTAAAACAGAATCATTAACTGCACAGTAACCTAACCCAGAAAGAGAGGGCCGAAGCCAGGTATCAAAAAGAAATACTAGTTAGCACATCTGCTTCCATTGACCAAGAAATCAATGACAGAAGAAATATGTCTTGACTAAACATAGCCCGAAGCTGTAGAATTGCCATTCTTTTATTTCTGGGTGTATTATAGGCTAAATTGGATTTGCATTTCTGTTGGTAACAGGTAATCCTGTGACACTTTTCATGAGTATCTAAAATCTTTAGTTTCTAGATAGGGAACATAATGCAGCGCTGACTTTTCTGTGGATGTCTAAAGGCAGAGCTGGTATTTGAGCTCAGAGGACACCCAGTCCCTGCCTACTGTTCAGAGCACTTCCTCCACTCCCTCCCTGCATGCACTGGCAAAGGAGCTTGCAGCTAGACTAGCTCTGAGCAGCAGGTGGGATAAGGTAACTGCTAATCCTTTCTTCCACCCAAAATCACACTATGGCCTGCAATCCTACCAAAATGAATGTCCATTGCAGCAAAAGCTAGCAAAAAAATCCAAATGTTGCCTACTTTAGGAGATGGGCAAAAATCAAATTAGAAAAATAAAGCCTCAAAAAGTTTATGGCCTACACTGATCACTAATGGACAAGCATAGCTGCATTAGATGACCATTTCTCAACCCGGAGACACAGCTACCTCCCTGAGGAACCGTGCTTAGAGCATCACAGCCCCTTGCAATTTCCCGCTCTTTCCTGAATTACCTCTTTGCATGATTTTCCCACTGCCCCCATAATTGCTCGGGCTTTTAAATGACTAATTACCCTTCACTTGGTTAATTCTACATTAAAAAACAAAGGAAACTTAATTGTGTGGACAGCATGGAATTCTTTTCTTCCCAGATACTATTGCTCCAAACAGGGTAAGGATAAAGGAAGTATAAACAGAAACGTTTTATCAAGCCTTCTGGGGGGTTCCAGACTGATTGACAGCAGAGCTTTGACAGGGTAAAACACAAGTTTATTGAGGACTGTACATAATCAGTAATAAAGAACAGGTAGACCTACATATTCTCTACTTCTATTATTTTATAACCACTCATATTACCAATCAGACAAGTATTAACACATGGTTTTATTAATCATATGCTAAATTCACTTCTTTACTAATGAAATACCTTCTCTTAAGATATTATTTTATTATTTTGTAATGTGTTTCCAGATTTCCTAGAGTTTAGCTCAGAGTATTTGCTTACATCATGCCTCTTTGTCCTGGGATTTCTAGAACTTTTACCAAGGAATATTCTCCTCAATAATTTTCTACTATTCCCCTGCTCTATGCATTTAAAAACCTACAAATAGTACATTTGTAGTAATCAAGCCTCTCAATTGCTAAAACAGAATAAATTAATTTTAAAATGGATGTAGCACATTAATCAGCAATGAAAGAAAAAAAAAAAGAAAACAGAAGAGGACAGATTAGGAACAAGTAGAATTACTCACTAATATATATTTCTTTTTAATGGCTAGGAAGTGCCAAAACTTCCAGTTCCACCACTGCAACAGACCTTACGCATGTACCTACAGTGCATGAAACACTTGGTGCCAGAGGAGCAATTTAATAAGACCAAGGTCATAGTGGAGCAATTTGGAAGTGCAGGAGGCCTGGGGGAATCCTTGCAGCAAATGCTTGAGGAAAGAAGTGAAAAGACAATGAACTGGGTAAGTAAATGCAGAGGAAAAAATAATTGCTGTGTTGGATGATGCTTATTTGCAAGTTCTTTCTGATGTTCTATATGCAATCACAGTTTTTTTTCAGCAGGTCAATGCAAACGGGTCATTCTGACAAATGAATATTTCAGATGTAATAGGCTAGATTTTTCAAATTATGTCAAATACCATGTCATTATTATGTTTTCAGATCAACAGTTTGTTGACATAAATGAGGACATTCACTTGCCTCAGGTTCAGGCACAGAAGTTTCACAACACCTGTAGGAAACACACCTTTTGGATGAAATTTCTTCCTTTGCCCTAAATAACAGGATTTAAAATTTTTATTAGAAAAAAACCCCACTTTCTTATAGGACTTCAAAAGTGCCTTGCATAGCCATCTACCCAAAGTTCTGACCCACTCCAATTATTCTGGAATGGAATACTTAATGATAGGAACTAGTCTTTTAAAATTGAATGATTATTTGCCATTCACTGTCATGCTATACCAGTGTGGTTACCCTGAAGTTGTTACTTTGCCAAATATGCACATACATGTTTATACATGTATATCTATCACACAGACCATGCTGAGACCTCTGCCTCTAAAAAAGTTCAGCTTTCTGCTTCCCAAGGCAGGCAAATTAAATAAGCCATAGCCAAAGCAGGTTTTATCATTCCACAGTTGCAGTTCATCCTGCCTGCATTAACCACGTTAGAATACGGCAGCTGAAAATTGGAGTTTTATTGAAGCCCTTCTATCCCAACAAGGAAAATGATCTTACGGGTTCAGTGAAATCCTGCAGGGTTGTTACTGATGCCAGTGAGTTGTGGTTCTCCCTTTTGTGTGACACACAAAAAACCTCCATCAACTTGCTGCTATAGTCAGGGAGAAAAGGCTACAGTGCTGTCAGTGCTTTCATTTTAAAAGCAGTGCTTAATTTCTGAACAAAATGCTGCCCAATCTTGTTTTCATATTGTGATCATAGAACTTCATGGTGGCTAAACTAACCAGCATTTAAATAGTGTTCCTGATAGGAAATAGTGTTCCAGAAGACAACTGCTCATTTGAACACTTACAGCATGAAAATTACAGAGGAAGGATGAATAAGCATTTTCTGAAATCATGATAACTTTCAGTACTGGTAATTAAAATAAATAACTGATTCTTAGGATAAATTAGAAATGGTTTTATTTGGAATTTAACTTGCCAGGAGTATAGCTCTAGCATGTTCCCCTGAAGACTCCAGAGACTGTGGGGGAAGCATCTGTTCTAACAGCAATGAAATATCTCAGAGGAAAACTTTTTCAACTGATGCATGCATTTGTAATTATTTTTGCATAATTTTGTTGTTGTTTATAGTTACCATATGCAAAGTCTGCCCTCTCAGAAAGACCATTTGATCTTTTCATGAAAGCCTCCATTTTCCAAATAATGATTCTTCATTCTCTGCTCAGACATAAAGGAATGCAGTTACTGTTCATCTGTGTTTTCAATAAAAATGGTTAGAAATTTAATGTGTGTCTGTCTGGGTCAAGAATCAGCAATCTGCATTTGTGTCAGTGGACACAGAGGGAATTCTCCAGGGGCCCTATCCACATGCCATTATCTGCAGGACCAAACCATTAGGCTTGGGAAATACTTTTCCCACTCTGTCTTGCTACAGAACAGTATCTGATGGCTAACAATGGAGCATCTTGGCATCACTGACAAATATTTGAAGCCCCCCGAGGAAAGGCATCACTAGTAAAACCCTGGCCATCTCTTAAACATATTCTGATTGCTATGCAGGAGTTAACACGTTGTATTCGAACATCTTCTGGTTGTAGAGACAGAAACAAACAACAAAATACCCGAAGCACCACAATCTGGAGCTTGTTTAGTTTTTAATGGAACACACTGTAAATTGCCATTGATTGAGAAACAGGATTATGGAATTGTGGCTGACTTCAGCTGAGCTGAGGTCACAGAGCCCAGACTGAAAATGCTCAGCAGCTCCATTAATCAGAGCCCACGGCTGACACCAGGAGCACCAGGCACTGTCCCCTCACCCCCAGACCTGCTTTTCTGTGTGCTGTTTGCAGCTTTAAGATGTCGTGTCCCCTTCCCTCAGGTGTTTAACTACTGGCTGGATGACATGTACCTCAACAACCGGCTGGCTCTTCCAGTCAATTCCAGCCCCGCAATTATCTTTGCTCGTCAGTATTTCAAGGATGTAAATGACCAGCTGAGGTAATGTATTACAACTTCGCAGCTTCTGCTAAATGAAAGGATATTTTAAATGTACTCCTTTTGCAAAAAGACAGTCAACGTTCATTAAAAAATAAGGGCTGTAGCCATCAAAATTATTTCCTACTAGGCCTGCTGACTGAGGGCAGTGTTTCTGGGGTAATTCATACTGATATTCAGAAAGAAAAATGTCATTACTATTACATTTACTGCATGAAAAAAATGCCATGGGATTTATATTTTTAAGGAATATTTACAAAGCTTTTTACTGTACGTAATTCACGTAAACCACTTTGTGATGAAAAAAATAAATACTAATTTCTGACACACCGTTTGAAGGAAAATAATCTTTAACATGGCTTCGATATGACTCGTAGCCACCCTGCAAACTGAAAAGGCCACGCTGGCATTAAATTGTCCCTCTCAGATGCACAAAAGGGCACCAGAAACACAGGGGATCTAAGAATAAGAATTCAGAAATCATTCTTCCCCAAGCACACTGCTTCCTTCAGCCCCACCAGTCCCGGTCCTGAACTGATCTTTCTGCTTTGAGCTGTTGTGGGCAATTACTATCATTTAAAAAGTGAGAAGGTAAGCACGTAGTCAAGCACACAATATGCCTCTCTAGACACCCTTAAAACAGGATTCCATTCTTCAGTCTTTGCCAAAACATTCTTCCTTTTAAAACAGTAAAAATCTACCTTCATATAGTGCAATTTTCTTCTTTGCTTTTAGCACTCTCTAGCTGCTCATTACTGAAATAATTAACTGCATGTGAATTTATGCTATTATAAAACAGCCTTGGAACCTTGAAACCAATATACATTATTTTAACATTTTTCAAAGACAGCTAATGCATCTTTTTACTTTACTTTAAACATAACTATAAATGCTTCCATTCATTACTGACTAAATTTATTGTGCACACAGTTTTCAAAAAAACTCCACTTTGCATTTTCTAATGCACGTGCTTTAACAAGGAAATATTTTTCTCAGAGCCTCCCATTCTGACACAGTGCAAATGGACAGTGTCAGGAAATAATACATCTGTCCACAGCTTTGCAAGAAGAATATCTGCTTAGGACAGGAAGTACTCTAATACTGGACAGGTTATGAGTATTGATATTGAAACCCATGTGAGGATTCTATTAAATATTCAGTCTCTGCTCCCATTCTCTAAATAAGCACTTTGAGGCTTGCTCCTGTGGTAGTCTGTTTAACCATTTGAAGGGACTGTCTCTAGGATTTCATATTTCTCTTGACATGAATTAATTTAGGTTTTGGGTGGGGGCAGGGAGCTCTTCTTGCCAAGCCAGAAGACTTTCTCTCCTTATGCTGTGTCATCAATCATTCAGGCTTTCCTCTGTCTCCCAGAAACAGCCCAGTGTTGCCAAATGACAAAGGACTAATGTCACTTCTCTCTGCTACTTGCAGGTTTGCCGCCAATCTCATTTCAGGAGTGCAAGACTACAAAGCTTTACTGGACACGTAAGTAGCTTTGAAGGAGAGCTTGAGTATCCACAGGGCTTCTGGTTCAAGGCTGCTCTCAGTGCAAAGTCAGGCTGTATTGCACCTCTCCGCCACTGGGAAGGGCTGGGGCTCCAGCATGCTTCAGGGCAAGTGCTTCAGCAATTTTTGTGCCCTTTCTGCTGTATTCCTGCAGTGTAACAGACTGAAGAAGGATCCTTTTTGGTGGCTGGCAGTCATCACTCTGACAGGCACGGCGCAGCCCAAAAGGACACGCACAATTTGCCTAACAGAGTTACTGAGAACGCAAGAGGAAGCTGGTGCTCCCCGCACCCAGAGAGCAGCAGCACTGTGGTTACACAGCCTGCACACCTTTCCTGGAGCTCTCCACGTACTCCACTTAGAACAACAGTGTCCCACCTCCCTCCCCCCAGAGAAATAACACATCCCAGCAGGGGAGGGAAGTCTCACCACAGACAGGGTGGCTCAGTAGCCAGTAAAAATAAGCTACTTATGCTCTTGTTACTTTCTGAATGAAAACACAGGGGAAATACATGATTCTTCAAGTTATGTATGTATTATGCACCTATACAAGGAAATAAGTGATACAGAGAATTGGAGAGCTGGGAACTAAAGTGAATATCCCTGGTTTAGAACTGCAGCAGTTCTAAAGACATGGTTAACCAAGATAAACTAGCATAAAACATTACCCCTTATCAGCTGTATGAGAGCAAACCTCCTTGCCTGCTTCTTCACTCCTTCCCCGTCTGACAAATTGGAAGCTTAGTCCTCTTTTACTGAAGGAAAATTTCTGCACTGTAAGATCTTCTTCCTCCTGTGGTCTCTGCAGCCTCTCCTGACCAGCAGCAGCACCATTATTTCCTACTGCAGCGTCAGTGGGGTATTTTACAATCCATAATCATAATTGTGACTGTGATAACTTTTTTTCCTCCTGGCCACTGAAGAAGCCTTTTAAGAGATGCTGGTTTCACCTGCCTTCCAATCAAAAAGGAATAGGTTTTCAGCACATACTACTCCATAGGTCTAAGTAAAAATTAGCACAAAAGTGAGAACCTGTGGAAAACAGAAATGATAATGCAGCAGCTTAATGAATATACATGAAGCTGCCAGGAATGATGTATTTAACTTTGGTATGGGAATTCATCTATTTCCCTTATACTGTAATCTCATTTTATTATTCAATTTGTGTTATACCTGATCTAATTGTAACAGAACAAAGGACAGATTAGATTTCTTTTCCTTTCTGTCTTTCTCCCCTCTTTTCCTCTGGCTTTGTTTTTCTCCTTCTCTGCAGCCATGCTTTACCTACTGATTTTTCTCGTGGACAGCTGTCTGGTCACCCTCTCTGTATGAAGCAATACTACGGACTCTTTTCTTCCTATCGTCTTCCAGGACGTACCAAAGACACCCTCGTGGCCCAGAAAAGCAATGTAATGCCAGAACCAGAGCACATCATTGTTGCTTGTAACAATCAGGTAAATTAATTTTCTTTTTTTATACCTTTCTATATTTCTTAATTTGCTTAGATTCACTCCAAAAGAGCCTAATCTTGTCTCTGTTGAGAAATGCAATTAGCATGCTACATATGAGCTCACTTCTTACCAAGCATTTGCGGTCAATATTTCCAAAAGATGCTTCTGCAGCATTTTTGTCCTTGGCCCACATTATATTCCAAGTACAGCGATGCAGAAAGGAGGAGCATGGCCGAATTCATTTGTTTTCTCTTTCAAACAAAAATGTTTAATAAACAGAGATGAAACCACAGAGAAAAAGAATCCTATTAGAGTATATTTGCTGGAAGTGCTCTTCTCTTGACAGTCAAGTATGGGCACTCAACGCATGGCAACTATACCACCATCATACCTATGCATGGCATAGACACCATGTAGGGGCCCTAAGCTATGCCTGAAGAAGTTAGCACAGGTGCAGGCAGAAAAACTGAAGTGTTAAAGTGAATCTGCCCCAACCAGTAATTGCCAGGGAGCAGCAGAGTCTATTTTCTGGGCATCGTACCTTATAGCCCAGCTTGACTATTTGCAGTACTGGAGCCACGGCTGCAGGCCCTCTTGGAATGAAGAGGTAGGTTCCAGTGAAGTGCTTTCCGCTTTTCCAGGAAGTGCAGGAAATTTTCTAGATTCTCTAGGATATGCTTAAACAAATAATACCATGAAAATTATTTACATGCTTCCTGATTTTATCTCTCCAAGTTTTTTGAAGCTTATTCAAATAGCGTATATCCTGTCTGAGTCCAATAGACAATATAAGTCCCCTATGGCAACTGGCATTACATTGGTGTTAAAACACAGGAGGGGTGAGCCCTGGGCCACTCCCCAGTGCTTTTGTGTTCCATTGCTGCAGGCCTGGCTCTCCAGGCAGGACTTCAGCATCTCAGTACCTACTGAGGGGCCAGCAAAATGTTGGACCACAAAGGGTCCAACCCACCTCTGACTGACCTTCTGACTCCTGTCATTCTTTTGCAGTTTTTTGTTTTGGATGTTGTCATTAATTTCCGTCGTCTCAGTGAGGGAGATCTTTTCACTCAGTTACAAAAGATAGCAAAGATGGCAGAGAATGAAGAGGAAATGCTGCCTCCAATTGGCCTGCTGACAACAGACGGAAGAACAGAGTGGGCAGAGGCCAGGATGATCCTTATGAAAGGTTAGCAGCAGCAATCCCAACTTTCTCTTCTTCATCATCATCCTCCTCACCATCACTGCCTTTCTTTGCTGAGAGCAAACATCACAGCAAACACAAGACTGAATGTGCAACCTCACTGCTGAATTTTTCCAGCAGTAGAAAACTCAGTACGTGTAAGACGTGTGTTGCCAGGGGAGCAGCAGAAATGGCTTGACCCTTTGGCTGTGTATGTTTAAGTGTTATGCCATGTAATAACTCTCACTCCATTCTTTGTTTTTCATCACATAAATTACATTACATCTGATTTTGTGATTTGTCTCTTTCTTCATATCCATTTTGTACCAATAAGAATGATGTATCCTCTTAGCTTTTGGCAACTATTTGACATTATTGATCTAACAAAAGGATATGCAAGTTAAACACCTACTGAATCTAGTTGTGTACTCTCTCTAGTCAATGGAGAAGGTACCAGGGCTGATTCAACCAATTCTCAAGTAAGTACCTAGGGAAGATGACACCAGTTATTACCTGAGGACAGCTCTCTCTCTCTCTTTTCCAACAGCCAGCATTTAGCTGTCTCAGATTCTGGACTTGAATGTCAAACTTGGAAACAGATGAAAGTGAAGGGTGGTGTTAGTGACCTCTATCACATCACATCACATCACACCTTATGTATTTTACCCTGAAGCTAAGTGATATAAATGCCCTCTTTTTGCCATTTTACATGTCTTAAGTATTTACTTTTTCCTCCTGAAGAAAACATTAACTCATCTCTTTATCTCCAGTTCAGCAATGCTACAGAAAACATTGCTGTTTTACCAATGCCCTGGAATATACAAGAGTTGCCAATAGTCTCAAAATACATTTACCATCCTAAGGAAGATTCCCCTTTTCTTCTTCAAGTTTATCTGTGCTTATAAAAACTTAGTATAGATACACACACAGAGAGAGTCCTGGCCACTATTTCAGCAATATTACATAGCACTAGTCTCATCTTTAAGTCTTCCCCTCCTCTTCCCATCATCTCTTTTTAAAGGAGGAGAAAAAAAAAAACTTATTTTAATAAAAAATGAGGTAAACACCTCATTTATTTTCATGAAATACTAAGTAAAACAGTCAATGCCTTGAGACTTGCAGCAAAATTATCTTTGTTAACCTACATCATCCAAAAGAAAAACACAAAAAGAAAAACCAACAAAAACTATCAGAACCCTCTCCATAGTGTTTTTACATTGCCTGGCATTTACCAAAATATTCATTTTAATCAGGAGGCAAACCAACTCAGTTACACAGCTGAAAAAAACAGATTCTGCACTAGTATATCTCATAGTGCCATGATGTGAGCCTTCTCTAATCTAAGCAGGAATCCCATCCCAGACCATTCATGTTAGTACAGCTCCTCTATAAAGGTGAACACATTGCTGTTACACATGGATATATGATCAATGACAGCCCTTTTTCCTTCTTATCTGTGGTGGTGAAATGTTCATGCAACAGTAGATAACAGAGGAAGAGAAAACCTGGGAAGCAGTGTGGGGGAAAGGGTCGCTCCACAGCTGGTCTGTACTGGGCAGGGCAAGAGAGGATGCTGTGGGACAGGAAACCTGTGCAGTGCTTTGCAGAGGCTATGAAGGAGTTATATCCGTGGGCCTGCATAGTCCTGCAAGTAGAGCATAGGTCTTGTGGGTGAGAAAATGTCCAAGATATTGTAATAAACCCAGCCATCACTGATTTATAAACACACTCATATTGTATCTGCCTTCAGGCTGCAGAGCTACCTCACTCTTCCTAAGTACAGGAAGGGAATTCTGTATGAAGTGACTGGCTACAGTCCCATGCATACTACATCTGAATTTGATTCAAAACTGTCTTCTCATATTTTCCTTTCTAAAACTAAATCAAAAAACCCCAACTAACCAACAGTTGGCCGGCCAATTCAATTGTGCATTAGAAAGGAAGAAATGTCTTGCAGGGCTTTAGGCTTGGCCTTACTCTCCTCTGTTTTAGCTCTTCCTGCAGATATTTTCCATCCCAAGTCGTGGTTCATGAGTTCTTGTGCAATTTATTGCCTGCTTCACATGGTAGTTTTTCAGTGTTTGATAAGCCTCTGGATATGTCTGTTTCCTTCTGTAAAGGCATCTTTCCCCTACTTCTCTGTTCCTAGCAGAGCTTAATTTTATTCACTCTAATACCTAGGCTCCAGATACGCTGAAGCCATACGTCAGACTAAGGGCTTCGTGTCTGTCAAAGATGTGTGGGTAGCAGCCACAATGAAATATATATATAAACCTATCAAACAGCGTAAGGCAGAATGCTGAGCAAGCTGTGAGCAGTTTGTAAATCACTATCCAAGCTGGTTTTCCTCAAAGGTGCCTGTCTGCAAACACCAGAAGCTGATGTATACGGGGCAGCTTCCATTCACAAGGATCTTTTCAGCCTTTGCACCCCTGCACCCAGACCATCAGGGAAAAAACACCACAATTACGGTCAGCCCTGCAAGTGTGAGATACTAGAAAAGCTTTACAGCCAAGTGGACAGGAATGTGTCTTCTCTCTTTTAAAGCTTCTGAATGCTTTTGAAGACACTCAGAAGGGACAATGATGTTCACATTTTGCAGGACAGCGACCTCTCTGCGCGCCCCATCGAACACAATCTCCTGGCTCAAGCCTTTGTAGGAGCTGGCAGGTGCTCCAGCTGCTTTCCCTAGGACTCTGCTTCTGTTGGCAAGGGGAGACAACACTGCACTCCACCAGGTCCCCAGGGAGCCTGCAAGTCAGGCTGACCGTCTCTGTCCCTTGAGCCTCTGGCTGCTAATGCTGCCTCACAGGAGCCACCAAACAGCAATAGGCAGTACCTTATCATAACCTGCAAAAGGCCACAGCTCCACCTTCCTTCTCAGCCACTGCTATCCCTTGCCTCTCCTCCTTTTGGCACGTTTTTAATTTCTTGCATATTTGGTCTCTTTTTCACCACACAGTACCTGGAGAATGAAGCTGGAAGGTAACAAGCATCTGGCTTTTTTCTAGCTCCTGACTATCCTATGTTACTCCTTCTGGAAAGGTGCATTTTTTCTTAATATGAAAAATGCTGTTCTTTCAGAGAATCAAGCTACTTTATATATTTGCAAACCTTAAAAACATGCACATATTGAAATGGCCCCACATTTCAAATGCAAATCAGAATTATTTAATTTTAAATATTTTTCCATTCTTTCAGCTAAATAATTTTCTGAATTGAGCACATATTTGTTGAACTTAGCCTAGACTTGAAATAAGTTTTGATCAATCTGAATTCATATATTTTGCTGAGAACATTCTGAAACATCATTGTGAAAAATCATTTACACCAAAATCTAGCAAAACCGTCAGATGAAAGATGATCTGTTAAGAACAAAAGGAATTTTATGTTGATGCTTGAAAGCTCTTTTTCCTTTGATCTTGTTAACGACCATATAACAGCAATTAATAATGTTATATGTTTTTAAATAAAACAAGTTCTTGTTATAGGCTGCACTCTTCTATCTTTTCAATGAAGAACAGTATTTAGTGCTCACAATCAAATATCTCCTATGTTTCAAACTGGTCCTCAGATGCAAACCAACCTTTAACCTTTGTAGTATTTCTGAGTTAGACAAAGAAACTGAGAAGAAAAAACCAAAACACATAAATACACCACAAATAAGGAGGAAAGCACTGAGGACAAGGTAAAGATACTCCCAGTAGTCCGACCATATAAGCAAGAGTGTCACAGTGGGGAAAAGGAGCAGAAAGAGACCTAGAAAAATCCATTTTATTCAGCAGTACACCAGTGACAGGAGAGCAGTGTAATGTGGCAACCCATGATTCTGACAAAACCATGTTCAAAAACTAAACCTCAAAACTTCATCTGCAGATGTTTCCTCGTGTGATATAGGCAATATAAGCTAATGATCAGGGACAGGAAAGACCAGAGGGTTTTTAATACAGTAAGACAAAACCAGCATGGGCCCTGTTGTTCCTTGTTCTGAAAAGGGTTTTCATGGGAGAACACCACAAAAACACTCTAAGCTCTGCTGTTCCAGAGCAGAATACTGCAGCAATAGCGTGAGCTCTGAAATTTTCTATTTTTCGCCTGTCCTCTGTAACTGTTATATATAAAATAAGTAAGCAATGCTGGCTTTAAGAGTAAAATAGATCTATTTCATAATGTAATTACTTCAGGAAATGAAAGGCAGAAAAAGAAAGTGGTTATTATTGAATCATGTGAGAGATACACGGAGTTACAAAAGTTAACACATGAATTAATGCCTTGGCATAATATTCCCTTGCACTGAGATGACCTGCTGCTGAGGGAAGCTCTGCAGACACCAGCCCATTGCAGAGTCAGGATCAGATCCTCAGTGCTCTCCAAGGCAGAGGGTTCCCCAGCCAGTGTTGTACTTAGAGATAAGAGGTTGTGAACATTTAACTCTTTTATCCCCAGACTCCACCAACCGCGACTCCCTGGACATGATTGAACGGTGCATATGCCTGGTGTGCCTGGACGGCCCCAGCGGGGTGGAACTCAACAACACAAACATGGCATTTCAGATGCTGCATGGAGGAGGCTACCATAAAAACGGGGCCAATCGTTGGTATGACAAACCTATGCAGGTAAAAACCTTTCAGCACTGTGACATTACATGCACGTTGCCTTATGGTGGGGACCACTTAGAGTCAGGTGAGAGAAAGAGGGGAAGGTGGCGTCAGCATCTGCCTGGGCAGGTTTGGCGTGAGCAAGGGTGTCCCTTGCAAGGCAGGGGAAGCAGGAACACTTCCACCTTTTCCAAAGCTGCCCTTTGCACTTGAGGAGATAATACAGATACTCAGATGTACGAGTAGGTAGACACTGGATATAAAAAACCAATGCATTTTACTACACTGAGTCAAAGTGAAATGAAAATGCTGGCCTAGTATCCCAGAATGGAAAAGAAAAGCACAATATTTTTCTTCATTTCGTCTTCTTACACATTTTTCTGACATTCTAAAAACACAACTGCTTGTAATTTGGCATGTGTTAAAGTCCTCACTTAACAGACTGTTTACTCATTTAATGACATCCTTGCTGAGACTTTCCTTAAGTATTGACTTCTCCAGCCTTTTTCCCAGATTTTGACTGTCATATTTTAAAGTGTCGCACTGTTATTTCCACACTTTGCAATAGACCCAGAGTGAAGTGATGTATTAATCTCCAACTGTCAACAATGTTGACACCTTATGAAAAATTGGAAAAACCCTGACTGATACATTGTTTGCATAATGCTTGTTGCTCTTGCCATATCTAAGAACAGCAACATGAAAAGAGAAACCCCTAAAATAATTTCACTTGCACCAACTTACCCAAGAGCAAATACATTTCAGTAATCATCCCCGACTAATGCCACTGCAAGAGAGAGCTAAGTGGGTGAAGTCCAGGCAAATGCACTTCAAAACAAAAAAGCCCAGAAAAAGGACAGGAAAGCTGCAGTATTGGCCTAGACATCTGCTTTTGTATGAGATGCAGAAGTAATAAATTGCATGGGTGTATCGTAGAATTGGAGTGCAGCAGGTCGTCACCAGCAGTGCCACGTGTACACAGTGAAATTAAGAAAGGAGGCAAGTGAGAGGGAAATGAAATGAAGAAAGCATTGCCAAAAAGAAAGGTTCAAAATAAGCTATGAGAAAGCTTCCGAATCATGATGAGCTTTGTAACAAAATGGGATCCTAAGGATTTCCCAGATACAAATGTTTCATTGTCCTCCAAAGCTGAAGGAGAACCCTGGCCTCTCTTTGTGTTGATGGGTTTTTCTGTACCATAAAGCAGATGCTAAATCAAATTTTCAGATTCCATTGGGAATTGCTAAAATTTACGTTCTCACAGGATTCAGTCCAAAACAGCAGCATGAAAGAGATTCAGTGCAACACCTTTCACAGGACAAGGAAGTCTGCAACAAGTCTGTATGTCACCCACTGATCTATAGGGCAAGGAAGCTCCTGATATGAGCAGTAAGAAAACCA
Organism: Machaerirhynchus nigripectus; assembly: GCA_013397975.1. NCBI lineage: Eukaryota > Metazoa > Chordata > Aves > Passeriformes > Dicruridae > Machaerirhynchus > Machaerirhynchus nigripectus. Next base: position 1,382,519 of record VZRQ01009973.1, read on the forward strand.
CTGGGGAACAATAACATCTTTGTCAGGTTGCCATCATGGATAACTTACCCAGAATGTGATTTATTCCCTGTATATGTTGCACCTGTTCTTTTCCTTGTTTAGTTTGTGGTAGGAAGAGACGGACTCTGCGGGACCGTGTGCGAACATTCCCCTTTCGATGGCATCGTGATGGTGCAGTGCACTGAATACCTGCTCAAGCACATGTGAGTTCCCCTTCTGTACATTTTATACCCATTCCAGCCCGTGGGAAGCCCCTGCCAGTGGCAAATTTCCCCGGAGGCACAGGGGCACTAAGAAACATGAAACTGTTGGAAAGCAGTAATTTACCTGCTAAAAGAGCAGTGTTTAACAAATGGATTATTCCTGTGACTTTAACTACTTCTGTCTCGCATACCAACAGGAAAGAAAGTTCCAAGAAATTAGTTCGAGCCGATTCAGTGAGCGAGCTTCCTGCTCCACGGAGACTAAGATGGAAGTGTTCCCCTGATATTCAGACACATTTGGCATCAGCAGCAGAAAAACTCCAAAGGTAGAACAGATGCCTCATTTTTCTCAGCAGTGACTGCAAGCTGGAACACATTGTGTGCAGGCATGGGCTCCCTCCTAGGGGGCTTCCTGTCTTCCTGCTGCTGCTCATCTTACCAAGCTGCACATACCTAGCATCTCTCTGCAGGGTAGGACCCTCATGGGCTGGAGCTACTTGTCTGTATTCAGGAATTGCATTACCATTGCTTTCCTTCCATGTAAATACAAGGAAATCTAAAAACCACTGGAAAAACAGCTTACCCGTATTTGCACAGGATGCAAACAATGCAGGTCCTCTGTTTTTGTGGATGTCTTTTATGGGTTTGAGCTGACTCAATCTGAAGCCAGGGCGATAGGGGTACATATAGGGGACAGTAGAATACAACGGGTTTGAATAAACAATTTGAATTTAGGAATGTAATTTGTTTACATTCATATTGCTCCTACAGAATCTAGTTTTTCTGACTCTGTTTCCAGGCTGTCAAAGATTTGCATGATCTTTGGGATTGGGGGTGGCCATAAGAATTTTCTTTTCTCAACACTCAGGCCTGTGATCTCTCTGTAGAGAATTCACACATTGTCTGCATGATCAGCTGTAAGTATGTCCAGTGTGGTTGCATTAGATAAGACCTCAAAGTGGCTAGAGAGATACAAAGAGTGAGAACTTTCAGGATGCAGAAAAACTCCTTTGTGTTTTTAAATAAAGATAGTAGCCCACCAAGTTGAATCTTGCAAGGAGCTTAAGGCCTTCATCAGGTTCTAAATGCACCAAATTCTCACACCAGTAAATCTCTCAGAAATTTGTCAAGAACAAAGGAGACCCTTGCTTAAGCTTCAGGGGTGGAAGCACTAAGGGTGGGGGGAGGTTGCCGGTTTTTTGTTGTTTTGTTTTTTTTTAAAAAAAGGTGTCTTACTCAAATGAACAGACTTGAGTGTCACAGTTAGGGCTGCAGATAAGCCAGGTGTAGAGTCTGGGTGAATAAAAGTTACTGACTAGGAACAAGTTATCAAAGGCCAGGACTGTCTGCAGAGCAGGAGAGCAGGAGGCTACTCCCCTCCAAGAGGGTACTGACAGGAAAAGCACTCTGGGTTTTATTTGCAGACAGAAATAGGACAGAATATGGTTTAGTGCTGAATAAGGTAGGGTGGATTAATGGTTGGACTTGATGATCTAAGAGTTCTTTTCCAACTTTAAAAATTCTATAGGATTCTTTCACCTACCCCTGCAGTAACTGCCTTCTGCTTGTTTTCCAGGGTAGTGGAAAATCTGGATTTTATTGCCTACAAGTTTGAGCACTATGGAAAGGAATTTATTAAGAAACAAAAGGTTAGCCCAGATGCCTACATTCAAGTAGCACTTCAGCTGGCATTCTACAGGTAAGGTTAATTCAATTCATAGGAACCAGGCACAACAAGGTAGTGGCTTTTTATACAGAGGGTCCATTTTTTTCCTCAACATTCAAACAAATACCTCCTGCATGGAGATGAGTGATCTTGCCTAACGGCTGTAGGACAGACAAGATGGGAATTGATACCTGGTTCTGAGAGAGAGAGTACTCCTTTTCTTCATTCCCTCTTCCTCTTCTTGCTCTACCTTCCCATCCCTGTGTCCCACACATGCCATTGCCAGCCAGTACCTTCCTGACAGCTGTCCCTGTGCTTGGCATAGAGAAGGTGAGGGAATATGGCAGGGATGGCAGGGCTGTCTGTAGCAGCAGCAGCTGGGGAGCCCAGGTCCCTGGGGCAGAAACACCACTGCCTTGCCTTGTGGGTAGCTTGGGAGGAACCATGGCAGTGATCACACATGCATCTCTGGAATCACAGGCTGAAAAGCATCCACAGGGGAGAATACTACAGCAGCATATCAGACTGGAGTTCCTACACAGAACAGTAACTACTGCTGTTCCCTTCTTCACAGGCATCCCAAGATTTGATAATATCCCCTAATTCCCATGGTCTTGTCAAACTTAAAAGCGCCTTTCAACATTGCCAGAACTCCAGGCTAGTGATGGGTTGCATGGTTTCCTGCAGAACAGCCTATTGCACAAATAATTCTTTATCACATCAAATTAAATCCCAGAGTGGTGTTTACCTGGTCAAGACCAGAGATGCTTCACACATTTCACGTACTCCATGAACATCTGTTGAACATCCATTTTGCACATTCCATTAATAAAACTTCAGCAATGACCTAGCCCAAGATTTTCATCTGGATCCCAGCCATGATATAAATCCCATGTTTGCAACAAAAACCCTAGGGGACAGTTATGTTCTGAGACCACTTGCTTCAACTGAAAGACACAGTCTGTCTCCTGAAGCAAGGAATAGTAGCTGTGTACCTGGACCCAAATTAAGTAACAGTCTTCATACTCTGTTCTAATTGCTATGTGGGTTTTCATTTCAGATCACAAATAATGTCCTATTCCCCTTTTAGTTTTCTGCTTTTCACTCACACACTCAATGCATTTTCTCTTGTTTTAAGTAAAACATACTTCAAGCCCATAAGTAAATGATTCATTACACTATTATTTTATGATGCAGTACAAATAAAACATTCCTTGAGATCTTTCAGTAAATTTTAGTTTCACTAGCCTTGTTTTTACCCAAGTAATTTTTTACTGGCAATGCATAACTAAAATGTATACAGCTGTATGCAGCTCTTCATATTAGAAAGGAGTGAGCATCCATCTTTTTTAAGTTTCTTACAGAATTCTATCAACATTAAGATGAATACTGTGCAAGAAATCAAAGTGTGGCTGTAACAATAAAATAAATAACAATAAAATGTACCAAGCCTATATTTCTCTTAGTCTTTATGACTCTTGGAAAATGATTATTCTTTGTTTTCCTTCCTTCACTCTATCAGGTGCCACAGGAGGCTTGTCCCAACCTATGAAAGTGCTTCTCTGCGCCGATTTGATGAGGGCCGGGTTGAGAATATTAGGTCTGCTACCTCAGAAGCACTTGCTTTTGTCAAAGCAATGGCAGGTGACAAGACAGCTGTGTCGGTATGTTGGGCTGTCTCCCTCTGTCTTCTTTGCCAAAACACTAAGTAAATAATGCATTCAGGGCCCCAAGTCTCTCACTTTTTAACTGTTAACAGAACATAAAGGCACAGGGCAGGGTAGCAAGCATTACAGGATTTTGCTTTTTCTACAGACCAACGATTAAGCTAAATATAAATATTCCCTTATTTTTATTTAAGCATCCAAAAGATTCAGAGGTGCCTAAACATGATGTTATAAGAAACACAATATCTAATTTTAGATTTAGTACTGTCTTTTGAATGTTCTGTCATCAGATCCAAATTCAGCTCCCTGGAGAGATCTAGGCTGAACATGCAAAGTGCAGGATCATTAAACTGCCACACCAGGGGAATTGCCTGGCAGGTCTCCTGCAGTGGTTAGTTCTGCTGCAGACTGCAATATGTGATGTAATTCCAATGCTTTCATTTCTGGATATGTGGATATGTTCTGGCTGATCTTTTTTGTTTTAAAGGGATGTTTCTACCAAATGGACTAAGTCTTATAGGATCCTCAAGGGAGCTGAACCTTAATGATGAAAAACTTCATCAAGCTAATCAAACAACTCTCCAAACTGTCCTGATATCATACTGCAAAAAGAAAAATTGAAATTGCCTTTCTTTGAGACAGCACCATCTGTCTGCCAGAAGCATGTGTGCTGTACAGAGTAGATGGGGATGCAAAGAGGTACAGCTGAGAGCACAGCTGCACAAACAGCCCTGTGCACTGTCCTGCCCACCATCCCTGGAGAGCCTCCCTCAATGTCTCTGCGCCACTTCCACCCACTGCACTGTGCTGCTGTACAGGGAATTTCCAGGTGGCTGCTTAGATGCAAAATGCTGCCACAATATAGATTGATTTTCACAGTAAGCCCATTCCAGTGGCAAGAGCCCATGTGGCTGTTCTTTAGAATTTAGCAGAACATTGCTAGAAGCATTGCTGGGCTGTAGATTAGGTGTAAATTAATGAAATATTATAAACCAAGATCTAACATCCCAGAGGATGATGAAAATTTGTCCAGAGTAGTCCTCTCTTAATCCACTGCTGCTTCAATCTCCTTAAGGTTATCATGCCCAGAACTTAGCTCCTGATGAACAAAGCTCCAATAAGTTCCATGGCAAAATGCTAACTCAAAAAACCTGAAGTAATCCCCTCTGCTGGGTGGGTAATTCATGGCAGAATATGACCATACTATTGCACATAATAGTGACTACCACACAGTAGGCAAGAAGAAGCTGTTGTTATTTGCTATCAGTGTCCTGTCTGACAAGAAGGTTCTCAATCACATTTCATGAGAAGTTCCTGTTGTCTGTGCACACTTTCCTCTCTGCACCTGGGCACTCAGCATAGTCCCACCCCACGCTGTGGCACACTGACTGTGCTCCTGGGAGGAGCCAGCATGCTCACACCATGCTGTTCCAACAGATCCTTCTAGCTCCTTGCAACTATCTCTTCCCTCCTTCCTTCCTCCAACACTTACTGACTTCTGCAGCTCTCCCAAAGCTTCATCATTTCTCACCTTTTTCCCACCAAAATCTGAGATCATGCTTGCCTTTCCCAGCACCCTACACTGTGCTGTTTGACACAAGCAAGCTGAAGAATGCCATGTGTGTCTAGATGCAGCTCACCCTCAGCCCCCATATCTTTCTACTGCATGCCTTGGCCATACAGAATAGAGGGAATAATGGTTTCATTTCCCCTGGAAAACCTGTAATCATAATGCAAACCAACCCACGGATAGTTTCCCTGGCCTCTTCTCCACTGAGAGATACAAAGGACATTTATACTGGTCTGTGATTGTTCCTTCCGACAGACATTAATAAATCTTTGTTTTGACGTGAACGTCTTCATCCTTCCATTCAAAACCACATATAAGTATTAGTGTCACAGAAACGTTGGAAAATTAATTTAATACAACCCTATTCCAAGGCAGTTTTTCAGACCTACAAATTGCTCTGAATGGGAGGGGGTTAATTCTTTTTTTGGACAAAGAGGTGTACCACTTGGTTTAAGTAGCCTTGAACTCCCCAAAATATTGTTTGTTAATAGCTGTTAATTCAAATCCAATTAAAAAATGTTTTCCTTCTGATACAAATAAAAATTATCCTCAAACGATAGCTTGAACAGTTACCAAAGATTGATTGAGTCAGATTGATTCTTCAGCAGGAGAAATATCTCATGCATTTGACACTTGCTGTAAAAGCAGCAGCTACTGACACTAGAGATTGCTTGAATAGCTGTAAATTAATCAGATTTAAAGACTGCATTTGGTAATTTAATCTGTACAAGGGAAGAAAGGCCTAGCTCTAGCCTTGTGAAAAAATATCAGACTTCGTATTTTGAAGGTCCCTGATGGTGACCTTGACTTGCTTCTAAAATAAATTCTTTGTTCAGAAGATCATTCATCGTCCAGAGGAGCTGAAGGTCCCCTGTTTATCTGGAGACCCAGTCATTTTTGGCTGTTTCAGGGTCTCCCAAAGTTTCAGTGTTGGACTTGATGTACAGCAGGGCAGCACTTCTTAAGATTATTCCCTTAATATAAAAGGCTGCCATTTGACAGGAGTCAAAATTTACTAGCTTGTTATCTGAAATGTGAGGCATCTGTGGAGTGTAGAGCAGCCTTGGAAAATTCTAGATGCCTTTTCACACACAGGAGTAATTTTTTGACTGGCTAGTAAAATATCAGTAATGGCTTTCATTAATATCACTGTCATTGTCTAGATAAACCACTCTGGAGAAGATACACTGCCTGTCTGTTTTGAAAACAGGGAATTACACTAGGCAATTATTTTCTTTTCTCCAAACATAGTAATTCTATTGGTAATAATCTACACCCCCAAAATCCGTGGAAGGAATCCACAGAAGGAACTGCAACCCTTTTCTTAGCTTCAAACAAGCCATCATCGATAAACCTGTTCAACCCTCGTGCAATGAGGTGCTGGTGCTGATCAGGACACTGATGGCTGTGGCTTTTCATTCATCAGAGTACTTACACCTGAGCCAAGAGCAAGGGACATTTGAGGTCCCTGATGTTTGGCTCTTGGTTAGTTGATGGAAGATGCTATTTGAGAGTTTATTCAATAATACATGTATTCTTATCAACCCGACAGGAATCTGAGAAGATGCAGAGATTTAAGGATGCAATTGCAGCTCAGACTAATTACTCTGTTCTGGTGAGTAAAACACTGCCTGTCTGAATAAGAACTAGTCAGCTTTTTCAAGAAAGGTATGAAGATCCAGTCATTAGCTATTTGAGCACTAGAAAAATGTAGGCATCTCTAAATAGGAAAGTATCTGCTAGTCACACATATGAACATTTCTAATGGCCCAAATAGCCATATTCATCTAACCTTAACTAACAAAAACTAACCCTAAAACTAGTCATCTATACATTTTCCTATATTTCTCTTCACTAGAGGGTGGAGGTCCCTATCTGGAACCTGATCCTCAGATGGACTGGTAATCTGGATGATGTATTCTAGTATTCCAAGGGGCCATTTCTAATAAAGGTCATTAACAATGAAGGAATGATTACAGTAAGTTTTCTTTTAAAGACCTGAATGCAGTGTCTAATAAAAGGAAAATATGCCCTCCAGTGAAGAAATCACTTCAATATCAAATACAGTTCATTTTCTGTTGATTAAAAATGAGACTGTTCAGTCTGGGTAAAGCTTTACGTCCCACTGTGCCAAGACAAAGCACAGATTTGTTCTATAAACAAATTAGTCATACCACTCATGAAATTAGTAAATATTAATAACCAGCTATGATAAGTGAATTTGCTACCTATGGTTCTGCCTCAGACCATTGCCTAATAAGCCCATATTGTTGATTACTCTTTGGATATTCACAATATTCAAGAAATCATTCACCTTCAGAGGTGGTCTAAAGGTATATTTAGAGCACTAGAGAGGCAAAGTGTTGCTTTCAGGTGGGACTGTAAAGCAAAAGAAGCAGGGAAAAAACCAATTCTGTGTTTCAAGCCTTGTGTTGAGAACCCACATCTTAGAAGCTGAGACTTCACGTGTTCTGTAAAGTGAAGTCAAGTCTTACTTCAGGGCAACTGCCTCGCCTGAACCATCTCAGGGTAACCTCACAATGAGCACAGCATACTGCAGGCCTGCTAAGCCACAACCAATGGAATTTCTGTACAACAGCTCTCACCAAAAAAAAAAAAAGAGAGAGAGAGAGAAAGTCCATTAATTCTCCCCTCCACATCATTTCAGATACAGAAACAGTTACAAAATTCAGCCTCCAGTGTAGCTCATGGGAAAACATTAAAACTGTCATTGGAAAAATAATTTATCTTTACATTTAAAAATCTCTCCAGGTTTTTCTACTCACCAAGCTCCCCCTCCTTTCTCAGAATAGCAGAACGTAATCATTGTGGCTTTAAACTCTGGATAAGACTTAGATGGTCTGACCAAAATCTGTGTAACAGACTGAAATGTAATAGCTCCTAAGGAAAACAAAAAAAATCTACTTCATAAAACAAAAAGCAATTTAATGATTTTATTTCCCCTTGTTAAGGCTTACTAGTAGCATTGCTATCTTAAATGGGGAGCCCTGAAATTCAATTTAGCCCAGTTTTTTCCTATGCATTGACTCACAGTTTATTTCGTTAGCCTGTCTCGGCCTGTCTTCAGACGTGACGTTGATCTATGTTGCAAAAATGTCATTGCTAACAGCCTTATAAATCTTGTGTGATAGCAAAATATTTCCTTTGATTATCAAGTCAGTTTCCCTGTATGGGAAAAAGAACATAAACACAGCCCTGATGGATGCTACATTTTTGCGACCATCCTTGCTCTGTCTCAGCTGACAAACAAATAGCCCCTTTACCAATGGGTGCCTAGTTCTTAATAAGCCAAATTAGGCTATGCACTCCCAACCCCCTGCTTCAGGCACTTACCAGTGGTTAAAATTATTCTCCTCATAAGAGAAGAAGTAAACTTGTGCTTTCCTTTTATTTTTTTTTTTAATCCTGAAAAGGAAAACCAAGCTTATGCTTTTTTAAACCCTGCCTTCTCTCAGGCTGTTTGTTTCCCTTGTTAGAAGGGTCCTGTGCCACAGGGGTATCAGCTCTGCTCTCAGGGCAGTAAAATGTCTCTAGTTCAGCATTTCCTTCCTACATGACTTCAGCCTGGACCAGGGAAGAGCTACAGGTCAGTCCACAAAATCAGTGCTTTCAGCTGCAACAACAAACCTGGACTGAAGGATTTTGAACACATTTATCTGAGGCAATTCCTGCCTGGTTGGAACAAATTTTGATTTGGTTTCCTAAAGAAACAAAACTCTTTAACTATGCTGTCTGCCAATGCCCCACTGCTGACTTTTGATCTCATGAGCCATCTCCAGTCACATTTACTAGTCTGGCAAAGCTCTTGAAGCTAATAAATTGCTTAAGCCTAGAGCATTATGTAGCTGGACAGAGCAGAGACCTGAGCATAGGCAGCTGATGGCAGGGACTTGCTGCAGGCTCAGCAGCAGCTCCTATGAGCTGCCACTGCTGCTTCTGCATCCCTAACCCCAGTTTTCTCGAGCGGTGGGGTTTGCTCATACATCTGGGATAGATCACTGGCAAATCTATGTTATTCTGTTAAGCCTGATGCAGACACCTACCAGATTCTTGGATCTAAATTCTATGGAATGACATATGCTTCAACTGCCAGAGGGAGATGCAGGCAGCAAGGCAATGGAAGATTAACTTGTTCCAATTTGGAGGTGTTTTGGAGCCCTCCACCTTGAAACATAATCCAAATGATGTACAGAAAATTCCAAAACATGCTTAGAAATTTCTGCTGTCCCATATGCTCCCCTCAGCATCTTCAGAAGCCCAGCCCATGATATTCAGCTCTGAGAGACAATGAACACCCAGATAACATCAGCACACAGTACATCTCAAGACTTTCTCCTTCCTAATTTTTACATCTTCAGAGCACCAAATGAATTTCTAGTTACTGATCTTCAGCAAAGTACATACTCAGAGTAATATCTGACCATTACAGGCTTTACATCACTCAAACCAAGTTCATCAGCTCTGACCAGAACACTAGGCAGTAACAGTCAAAATGCCTCCAAACTCAGTTAAATTAAATGCTGTTGTCTTATCACATTGTACACAGGCTGTTACTGGAATGGCAATAGACAATCACCTGCTAGGGCTCAGAGAGGTGGCACGGGAACACTTCAAGGAACTGCCAGAGATATTTACAGATGAGACTTATCTGACAAGCAATCGATTCATCCTCTCAACCAGCCAGGTGAGTTTCTCCTGTTCACTGGTCAAAGCAAAAGATAATTCATTTGTGTTCTGCCAGACCTTGTAGCTCACAGTGAGACCAGTGTAAAAAAGGCAAGCAAACAAAAGCAGTATCATCGAGAACCATCCAGAAGTCTGCAAATTTCTCCACATTTTCAATCCTGTTTTGGTTCATTAACACAGTAAATACTGGCTACAGTTATCACTTCATATGCAACATTCCAAAGTCCTTTGCAAAAATTATGGAAATGCACACAAACAAACTCAGTAAAATTCACATGACAGCTCAGTTTCCTCAATTTCCAAACTACATATGCTCCCATTCCCCTTCTTTTCCTCCTTCCCCTAAGACAACAGCTCTAGTGAGCAGTCTTTACTCCAGTGACAGTACAGACACAAGCCAGAAGGGCTGCCACTCTGAGAAACAAAAAGCCAAAAGCCATGAGGAGATTTTACTCTTAAAAGTAGCTATGTTTGAGATCTTTGAGAGCCTTCTGTTATTTGCTGCAAGACAGCAACCTATGCAGGCATGCAACTTAGATTTACAGACATTTTAGACAGGTACAGGCACGTACACATTTACAGTTAGTTGCACATACAAAGATACTCTAAGAGTAATACTTCCTACATTTTATGTTCTGAATAAGGAAGCATCTTTATGGCATACAACCTAGGAATTAAATGTTTTGTTGCATGAAGTAGCAGTCCTAATGAAAAAAGAAATCTATGTAGGACTTCATTAACTGAAATACTAACCCAACTGCAACAGATTGGGGCTAAGCAACAAAAGAGACTTACAATATCATGCTACAGCATAAAACCTTAATAAGTAATTTGATCTTGTCATAATGTTTGTAGGCTTTCAGACATGAGTGAGTGTAACCAACATAGTACTACATAAATTCTCCAGGAAACTATCCATGAGCAGAGTGCTTCTGAATAGCTTTATGGCCTTCGGCTGTTGCACAGCAAATTCATCTGACAATTCTATGGCTCTATTAGCAGGACTAATGGCCTGTTCTACACCATTAAAAAGGCAGATGTCATTTGTGAAGGCCCATGTACACAGAGCCTGAAACCTATAGATCTCTAACACATCTTTTATTTTCTGCAGGAGAAAGTGCTTCGTGCCATATTATGCCATGATTAAACTGCGGTGTAATAGAATTCCTAGTTCTAATAAATTGTTCTATACAGCATCACAATTATGAGCTATTACTAGAAACGGACAATGCTAATTTCTCTAATTTAGTGCAGTCTTCACATTACAAGTTTAACATAACCTTAAGAAATTAAAAACCTTAGAGAAGTTTTACGTATCCATTTTATGTACAAGGATTACATAAAAGTCCTATCTATCAATAACAAATCTTATAGATTTTAAATATTTATATAAATTGAGCAAATGCATTATAGCCACCTCAAATTATACCAGTTTTTAAACCATAGCAAACAAACAGAGCAACCAACTTCTATAATGAGATCAGCTTTTGCCTTGCAAGATAAATAATCTCCAGGGTCTGGACTTCTGAAGGTAGTGATACTCCACAAGGCTGGATTCACCACATTACCAGCACTTGTAGCATTTCTTTCTCTTTTTTCTAATTCCTAAGCAGCTGATTTCAGATGCCCTGATTAATCAGAGGTAACTCCTTTCCTTCTCCCTGCAACCAGGTTCCAACTACTATGGAAATGTTCTGCTGCTATGGGCCTGTGGTGCCCAATGGATATGGGGCATGTTATAACCCTCAGCCAGAGCATATATTATTCTGCATCTCAAGCTTTAAAGAATGTAAGGAAACCTCCTCAGACATGTTTGCAAAAGCTGTGGAAGACAGTCTCCTAGCAATGAGAGATCTGTGCACCAAATGCAGTTCTACTACAGCAAAGCCACCTGCTAAACAAGATGCAGCCACACAGCTGCAGTGTGACCACCAGCACTAAGAGGCTGTGGGAATTATTCTCCTGAATCCACCTTGTGAAGAAACATGACATAGTTGTTCAAAGGCAAGATAGTACTAGTAATTACAATAGCGTAGAACCAAAGTGTCATTTGTTTCTCATTGTTGCCAACATTTACAACTCTGTGTACTAAATCTACTATTTCTTGCTTGAGAGTCAGCAAAAAAGATTTGATCTCACTGGCTGAATTGAAGGAGAAAGTCATACAAGTGTGTGTTATACTACCATTTCTAACCACAATTAACTTGTGCCATTTTATCACCTAAAAAATTGAGCAAGTTTGTATATGACATAAATTAAATACTAAGGCACACCAACTAATTAATATCCCCTGCAAGTAGTTCTAAAATATTCACATCTATTACTACAAGATTTGCATGTAAAAAAAGAAGACATTTCCCCTATTGGGAATTTTGAGAATGACAATGTAAATAATAGGCTGATGCCATTATATCTTAAACATTTGCATGAAGAGTAATACCACCAGTTTATTTACTATATAAGAAAAACTGATTATTTTTAAAAGAGTGGCCCCTGTGCATTTTCACAGAGTTTAGGAAGATAACACGAGTGTTTGCCTGTTTCCCCCAATTGGAAAATGCTGCAGAAATAATTTAGCCTTTATTCTGGTTTGCACTGGTCTCAAGCACAGTCCTGTTCTGAACGCAGCATATTGGAGGCATGATCCATCACAGAGAACAGGGAGAATTTTGTCCCTAATGAATTGACTTAATTATTTCTATCAGTGAGCGAAATCCAGCCTGACAGAGTGGCAAAGCACAAAACATAAGTACTATTCAATCCTACCTAAGACCTTTTCTGTTTGCATTGCAATTAATTTAGTCACTGTGACTAGCAGGAGAGTGAATGCTACCATACAAAATCAAAGAGCAATAACTAGAATGAATAGGTAAATCTGCAATATAAGGAAGTCTTCAAGCTAGAGTTATAAATACCAGTACTGGTACTCGTATCAGCTTTGCATCATCCCCCTTGGAGGGATTTATATTTTATACTTTATAATAGCAGATGTAGGGTATCATATCTTGCAATATACAGTAAATTCAACCAGGAAAATAATATAGTATCTGGTAATTCCCATTTTATATGAGTGTTATCCTGAGGGTTTTCTCATTCTCTCTTTCATTCCCTACAAATCCTTCCAAAGACTGATATTTTCAGTTACTTTCTTGTGAGGCGAAATATGCCACCTTACTTAGAGGTGTGCAGTTATCATTGTTAGAATACAACTTAGTCACTGACTAAAGACACTTACTTCCAAACTCCAGCACAGATCCCGTGCTGCACAAGCTGGAACACACTCTGAGGCCTGGCCAGGGACTGCTTCCTTGCATGTGGACAGGTGGAGATGTTCTCTCTTCCTTTGTAGACCGAACAATCACATGCTTAAGCACTCTGAAGCCTAAAAGCAGAATAGATTCATTGCAATAACCTAGAGATGCAGATATGTTTCTCTTTAAGAACTCTAGACAAAGGTTCGGGAGATTCTGTATGTCCATGATTATGTTACTGCCTCTTTGGAGTTGCATACACGCAATGAAGAAGTCTGCTGGATAATGGATATTCACAACCCCATATAAGAAAGCACAGTGGGCCTGATAATCAATTAGAGCAAGTCAGCTATGTTGAAGTAAATCAACTATGATGATTTACAGACATTAAGAGCTGGGCTAATTTTTTTTTAAAGTTACTGTATTTCACTGAAAAATATGTATGTTTTATTACTCCATGAGCTATGGTTCAAATTAAAGATGAAATCTGTTTTTAGATTACATAAACAGTATTATAGCATGAAAGATGCTCCAAAGTTATCATAGAATGGTTTAGGTTGGAAGGGATCGTAAAGATCATCTTGTTCCCACTTCCCTGCCATGGGCAGGGACACCTTCCATTAGACCAGGTTGCTCCAAGCCTCAACCAGCCTGGCCTTGAAAACTTCCAGGGATGCAGCATCCACAACTTCTATGGGCAGCCTGCTCCAGTGCCTCGCTGCCCTCACAAGAAAGAGCTTCTTCCTAATATCTAATCTAATTTTAAAGTTAAGATGTAAAAATACATAAACAAAAATCAAGAAAACTGTTAGCCAGACCAAAAGTTTGCTTAAAGAATACACTGTTCAAAATAAAACTTAAATTGTTCCTATACTATAATTATGAAAATTACTTTGAAACATTCCCAGTAATTTTGCTTTCCCTCATTTCACTACTAAAGCATTCTGCATTTCTTACATAAATGTAGCACTACATATTTTTTTAGAATTATATGTTTAAAATTAAAATTGTATTTTAAGTGTATAAAAACACTTTGAATAGTTATTTAGTAATTTATTAATAGTCTTCCAATTAAACATGTAATTTTATTTTGTATTCCTAGTTACATAAGTACCAATAGTTATCTGCAAATATTACCTGTTTCTCATTTTACTTTTCATCTGGAATCTTACAGTAGCTCAGACACTATGCTCAACAGTCTCTGAGAACTCAGGATGCATCTACACCCACACCTGATATTTTATACCAATTTATCATTAAGAGCCCCTTAGTTGTTTACAGCTGCTGTAACAGGTGTTTTGCATTCTCCAGCTCTGGAAACTACTGGTGGTGGAAAATACTGACACTATATTTTACTTGAGGACCAGTGACCACCCATACTTCCTATTTATTTAGCTAACCACTTCATACGTGTACCTTACTGATCTGGTTTTAGTGTTCAGCCTGAATATCTGAAAGGAGCAGCTTTGATGAGCTCAGTCCGTGCAGAGGAAGCCTTTCGTGTACATGCTTTACCTCTGCCACTACCTGTGCTAAAAGCACTGTCTGCAAGGAACCTGACTTTGTGCAAGAACCTTCAGGCTCAGTTCAGGTCTGTTTAAATTGAAGGGTTCTGGTTAAATTACAGATGGATAAAAATTCACAAGCTTTACAAACTTCTCTGACAGCAGGAGTTTCACAAGGGACTGTACTGCTTTTCAGTTGACAGAATTCCTTACACCTATGTGGTATGATCCCATGCTGTATCTATTAAGGATTTCAAGAAATAGGTTTTCTTAAGTTCTTATTTAAAATTATTTGTATTATGCAAATGAAGTTCCTTTATGAAGTTTAAAAATACACACTTTTATGCACTTATGGAACCCAAACATGAAGCTTTTAAAATGTTTCTAACCAGAATAGTGTGGAATAGATTGTTCAGTATAAAAAGAGGAAATTTTGATTGACCCACTAAGTATAATTACATTAATGTAATAAGTGGCTATGATTTAATAAGCCCTCTTGGTGGGACCCGGGGCACACAACCCCCTGCAGGAGAACTTTCAGAAGATAATTGTTTCACTCTCCCTGTGGGTGTTCAGCAACGTACATGCAGTGCTGAGGTGCAGAAATTAAAAAGCCCGTTTTAAAATGAAATTCCGTGTTCACAGTGATCAAAAGTAAAAGATGTTCGGCTTAAAAACAGGGGTGTTTCAAGGGTGTAAGAGCCCGACCTCTCTCCTTTGACAGGAGCGCTGCCACAGCCCCTGTGCCACGGGTAATTTGGCAGGACACGGCTGTGACAACACAGCGTGAGTTGTAGAAGACAGAGAAATATTTTAGTGATACTTTTATTTTTATAAAAAAAGTATATATTTATGACAAATGTAAATGTGTATTTATAGCACATGTTGTTCCTGTTATGTTTCGTCTCTACTGAAATATATTTATCTGTCTACATCGATATATACGCCCTGAAGCGTACGCTGGTAACGCGCATCCAGCTCCTTCACGGACGGAGCTCCGCACGGCAAATAAAAGTCACTAGAGGAAAGACCGTGTCGTCTCTTTGTGCCGGGCAGCCCCAGCCCCTCGAGCCCGCCCTACCCCCGCCGCACGGAGCCTGAGGGGCGGCCCCGCGGGGAGGAGGAGGGAGCCGGGCCCGGGGCCGCACTGCTCGCGGCTCCCTGGGGCTCCCCTGCCCCGTGCCGCCCGGCCGTGCGCGGGGACACCGCCCTGCCCTGCCCTGCCCTGCCCGNGCGCGGCCGCCCGTGGGCGGATCGGGCGGGACTCGCCCCGCCGGGCTCCTGACGTAGAATCGTGGAATATCACGAGTCTGAAGGGGCTTACAAGGATCATCGAGTCCGACTCCTGGCCCTGCACAGGGCAGCCCCAACCATCCCATCGTGTCCCTGAGAGCGTTGTCCAAGCGCTTCTTGAGCTCTGGCAAGCTGGTGCTGTGACCACTGTTCTGGGGAGCCTGTTCCAGTGCCCAGCCACCCTCTGGGGTAAGAACCTTTTCCTGATATCCAGCCTAAACCTGCCTTGGCACAGCTCCAGGCCGTTCCCTCGGGGCCTGTCCCTGCTCCCAGATTCCCTGTGCCCGCGCCGTACCGAAGGCTCTCGATGTTGCACGGCTGGCAGGCTGCGAAAGGGGGGCTCCAGCCGCTGCGCCACGTGTGAGACAGGGGAAAGGGCTGCTCCTCAAACACGCCTCAGAAAACACAAACACCTCCATCTTTTGTGTTTGCTAACATAAGCTTGCGTTACAGTGTGTATATATTTTCCAGTTACACAAACCTCATTAAAAACACAGACTGAAATAAACCCATAGACCAAAAATGAAAACATTTAAATCCAAATGTAGTTGTAAAGCGAAGTATTTGGGAGTGGAGTTACATTCGCTGCTTACAGCTCAGCTATTATTTCCAGCAACCAACAGAACGTAGGCAGCAGGTACCCCCAGGGTCGGGGCAGCTGTGCCACGTTTTGGAGCAGAGCTGCTCCGACCTCGCACATCCTCAGGTGAGGGACCGAGCCAGCTGTGCGGCTCGGGGCACTGCTGCAGGGTTTGAAATGGCTCCACGGCAGCTCTGACAGAAGAGCAGTGCCTCGGGGCTTTGCAGAGTTTGCAAGTGCTGCAGAACTTCACTATCCATACCTAAAGTTGCAGTGATGTATTGCTCACAGAGGAGGGTTGTAGATATTTTTTTCTCATTCATGTCATTAAGGACCAGTGTAGTCTTATTTCCTGTTTATGAGGGAATGAGCAACAGTCCTCCTCTGCTCCGATACTCTCCAGCTGTAAGAAGAAATATTTTTGCCTAGCAAAATTAATCTAAGGTTGCAAGAAAAATCAAACTGCGTGCATATGATCTCAAGTATTCAAATAAGTACAATTTTGTTAATTTAAAGGCTTTAGATAACGTAGAGGCACCCAAAAAAAAAAAAAAAAAAAA
>VZRQ01009973.1:1399540-1537338 GCA_013397975.1 Machaerirhynchus nigripectus
AAAAAAGAAAGAAAAAGAAAACCCACTCAGTATCAGAAAAAAACCCTATTTGCTTGACACTGAAAAATTACAAAGAGGATGCAATATGTGGGCTACTGGCAACTCATTCTGATTCTTTCATTGCAATGAAAGGTAGATCATTGCAATGTACTTGTCATGGCCCTAACCTGGACAAACTAATCAGGTGGGCTTTTTAATTTAGAGCCCACAGTATAAAGATGTCATCTCTCTCACCCATTTTATAAATGTGAATTAATTGTCTGAGATTGCCATCAAAGCTTCCTAGAAAGCATTGGAGCTGACGAGGATGGCAAAACAGCAGCAGAAGCTGAAAGCTTGCTGCCTTCTGAAACAGACTCTTTGCTCAGCCACTTATCCTACTTCTTCAGGAAGCTGAATTAAAATACTGCAAACAGCTCTCACAGGAGGACACAGGTTAAACGTTTGAGAAGCACTGACCATTGCAAAGTCATACAGCTGCAGTGGAACTGGGAGAGAGAAAGTACCTCCACCTGCCAAAATAACTGAGGTGTCAGTACAGTCTTAACACAGCTGATGGAAACCTGGAAAGGTGGGACCCTGAATGTTTGATTGTACAGGCTTCTGCCTTGTAAAACAACTCAATAGAAAGTGATGAATTAAATCAAATTTAAATCTGGGGGATGCCCAGGCAAGTACTTGGCATTTCTGTATTGCTGGAACTGCTTTATCAGCCAGTTTTTTTATTTCCTCAGTTCTGATTAATTTAACATTATACAATGTAACCTAATAAACCTAAAAAGCACCTAATTCATCTAACAAAATACATGGATCCAGAGATAATTTTGTCTATTCTGATTTGATTCTCACCTTCACAAAAATCTCAAGTCTTCAGTGTCCCAAGAAATTACTCTTTCAGTAGAAGAAAAACGAATTATGCGTCAATGAACAATTGGGTTATCAAGGTTGTTCACTTAATGCTCCAGCTGTTCTGTAACACCATCTTAATGCTTACTGGAGAATTCTTTTGAATTTAGTCTTATTCTATGGTACTTACAAATAAATACATTGTGTTCCTTAGAGCTGCTCTGCCAGCTAATAGCAAATACAAGTACAAAATTAATTTCTTGCCTTTTACCCCTGGACCTAGAAATGACAGAGGGGGGAGGCGTCATTCAAAGGAGATCCATTAATGTAATAATAGTGAAGCCAGAGATTAAAGCTGATAGGCTTTGTGGGGAGTTTTGTACCGCACTTAACTACATTAACACTGGGTTTTTCTCCTCCTCATAAGTGGATATACTTAAATATAACTTAGATATACTCAAAACTCACTGGAAACCAAGCAAGTACAGTACTGGCCACTGCTTCTTTGCCCTTTTCCAGCTAGCCTGAAGGCAGATGGACATCACCTTTTTCTGGAAGTGATAACAGACTGGAATGCTGTAGACCTGCTGGTTGACAGGGAGATTGTATTTCTTTGCAACATCAACGACCTGGATTTTGGTAACTCCTGAGTTGTATTTATTGCAGTCTCTCCAAAAGCACTTGCGTTTTGAAATGAGTGCTTCCTAAGGCATAAACAGTCCAGGTTCCATCAACATTTACACTTTTAAGTTCTGCATTGCTTTATATTCAAGGCAGTTTGAAAGGCACAGTCAGGAAACAGAGAATGTCTTGGGAGTTAAGGCCATGCTTGGGAGAGCACTGTCTGGGGCCATCCTGCATGCACCCACACAACCACAAGAAAACCTGCTAGGTATTGGTCCACAGAGGTGTTAGGGCCTCCCCTCTGCTTTCAAAAGAGAAATTTTTCTTTTGTTTGAGCCTTACATTTCTTTGCTGTTTGTTGGTGTGGGATTTTTTGTCTTCTCCTCCTCCCCAGCAAAACATAGATAGTACCATTTCAAAGTTGCCTCACAGAGAAATTTTGTCATTTCTTTGCTGTGGATGGGACAAGAAGTTCAGGGCTTAAGTTTTTTCATCTCCTGTCCAAATGGCTTGCAGAAAAAGGCTGAAAGCCCCTGCCTCTCCCCTCCCTGCTTTTCAACAGCCTCTCTAGGGCTGGGGACAGGAGTTGTAGAGCAAAAGCAGCAAACTGACCAAGGACAATGGATTTTCCAGTACACAGCCTGCCTGCTTTCATCTTCCTGAAAACAAGGCAGACTGATCAGGAACTGGGAGGTTCCAGTTGGGAATTTGCAACAAAATACTGGTTTCTTTTGTTCCAATCCTAGACCTCCACTGGACAGTGAAGTACTGGCTATCAGGCCTTGCTGCTGCCTGCAGAATGGCCTGCACTGCTGCATCCACTCCTTGCTCTGTTTCAACTCCAGATCAAGGCTGAATCCATCTCAGAGTACAGAGTTAACCACAGCAGAGCCAAGCTGTGTCCAAGCACTGTGAGGGAGAACACAAAGGACTATAGGTGTTGGGGTAAGAAGTAGAAATGTAAAAGGTAAATACATTTACTTGCATGTATTTTGTAAGTTGTGGTTTTCTCCTTTAGGAGATGATGGCAAGTTACATCCACTTTGTGAAGAAGCCAGAAAAGCAGTGTTAAATGCTTAACAATTTACAGGGACACTTTCCCTTTAATCTTGGGTTTCCATCAGGCAGTTTACTTGCAACACAAAGATATTACCAACTGGTTCTTTACACTTCTAGGTCTCTTGATGAAGAGGATAATCTTGTTACACCCCCGTGTCAACCAAATAAGAATATAGCACCTTTTCCAGAACCAGTCATATGTTACTACCCTGAATATTGCAAATATGTGTAGAACTGAGTTGTATATAGTTTTAATAATTTGAATTTATTAAAAGAAGAGTGAAACTCCTGGGTATCTTTCATTCTTTCAACTCTATAAAGTTTCCCATGTCAAAGATACTTTCAAAGTCATTCATAGCTGATAATACTTATTTTTACAGTTGTACCAGTTGTATTCTTCTCTTGGCCACAAACATCTCAGAGAACATTTGTGCATCACTAGGGAATCTGAAAGTATAGAGAAAGAAGTTGGCATAGCCATAAGGACAGGATTGAAACTGACTGGGTGTTGTCACAACTGACATTTCAGTACCCCAAAAATAACTAGACTATGAGGCTTCTTTTTTGCTCCTTATTTGTCAATATACACTCAACTTCAATGTAATTTTAAAAACAGTTCACACTTAGGCAAATTCAGGAGTTTTTGCAAATAATCATATGCCAGAATGCTGGTACCCTAAGCAGTATTCAGTTTGGCCCATAATTAGTTATGAAAGAAGGAAGTGGTTAATCTTTGCATACTAACAGAGGGGTTTGAGCCAAGAAACAAGGATTTGCTGAGGCCCAGGAGCACCAGGCGGCACAGCTTCAGTTTCTGGCAGGGCTGCAGGAGAGCAGGCTGCCCAGCACAAAACCAAAACCCGATGAGAACCTGTCACTCAGTATCTTCTACCACCTGAAATCTGCGGGGAGATAGCAAACCACATTTACAATAACACTGATCCAATACAAAAGTGTGTCAAAATAACACTAGCACTATGTCCAGATTGAGTCCCCTTCCCTAGAGGTGACAGAGGCATTAAACCAATATTCTTTTGTAAGAAAAACAGTACTCAAAGTTGAGCAAAGCAGGAATTGTACCGTCCCTTTAAAAGACTGAAACATTTTTGCTTTCTACCCCTCTGATATAACAATATTAGAAAGTAAGAACATTGAGACTGAGTCGGATTGAGAAGATCAGTACAATTACGTTGGCACAGCTGGCCGGGGCACTTTTTTGAGCAAGCATTCACACAGACAGCAGACTGGGTTTTCAGCACCTGCCCTGGACAGCAGAGAGTTTGTTCACACCTCGCTGTCACCCTGACCCTCCCTGCCACTACTGAGCAGGTTGTCCTGCCCTCACCCCAGCTCCTGTGCAGCTCTCAGCACAGGCAGGGCTTTCTCAAACACACCTACTGCATTTGTCCCTGGGACACCAAAAAATGGCTTTCTGCTCTGGCAGTAAATTGTTCATTGGCCTCTTAGGTAAATGCAAATTAATTAGACTAAATTAGTTTAAATAATGCTAGTTCTGGGCAGGATTTACTCCCAAAAATAGCAGACTAAACTCCCCAGATCTCGAGCATGGAAAGCTGCGAACATCACTGGAAACACTGCAAGTAGATGAGCTCACTTGTGTGACTAGTGTTGGGGTAGATTTTTTTATTATTATTTTATTTGTTGTGTGTAAATTTTGCTGTATCTGGTGCCTTCTTTAACATCACTCTGAGGAGATTTCTGACATACCTCCAAGTTAGAATAGCAGCAGTTTTGTAGGGAAATATTAAGTCTTAATAGATCAACATGTTTAGCTAGGGTAAATGCAAACAAGCTTTGAGGAACACAAAGCTGCAGGTTTGAAATAGCAACCTTTCAAGACAAGCATGGGTTGAGGACAACTGCTCTGACTTTGTTTTACAGTAATACTGTGATCAAATTGTGAGAGTGAGACAAAAAATTAGCTGCATCTAAAAGAGATTTCATAGCTCCACATACAGAGTACTCAGGCCGCATTACTATGTGTTGGTTACAGAAGGAATAAACACAAATTTGCAGTAGCCCTTTCAGTCTGGTACCTGACCCCCAAGCACTACCTGCAGTTAGTTGCCACAGCACTGGCAGGCAGCTGGACACTGGAAGGCACTACAGCAGCCACTTGGACAAAGGCATGTAATTTTTTTATAATGAAATATCCACTTTTTTCACCTCAAAATCTTCCTCATTTTTAAGGGGATTATCTGCCCTGTAGATAACCATAGCCATTTGAAAACTGAATTTAGCCTCCAAGTCTTCTCTACAGCAACTTTCAGCCAGACCATTGTGATAAAGTCAAATCAGGAAGAAGAAAGCAGCCGCAGCAAATTATTCCAGTAGTAACACCAACTAAATTGCTGTGCAGCTTTTATAGTTTGACTAATTGTCTCATTAAGGCACATTTCTGATCACTGAAATGGATCTCAAGTATTATTAATCACTGAAAAAACTGTACCACTAAGAGCCTCTCTCCCTCCTATCCTTGGCACTCTTTGCAATGGAAAAGGCTCACAGGCTCCCATTGATTGGAGCCCCGCTGCTGCACAGTTGGCAGTCAAACGGTACTAATGGCACAATAACCCAATATAACTAAAATAGTTATGCCTTTCACAGTAACAATCTCTTATAACATGATTAAGCTCCATCATGTGCTTTTCCTTGTGTTTTGCAAATGGCTCAGAAAAATCTGGCAATTTTTCCAGTTATTTCTTCAAAAGGAGAGGGAAAAAATATATATAAAATTCATTAGCTATCAAGAAACAAATTAAAAACACTTGATACATTTTAAAAAAAGATGAAAACAACTGCAGCAAGCATGGGCTGTACAGCAGTATGGTTGTGTGGTACCCAGTCCACTCCCCCTTGCAGAACACACCTCCAAAGACTGGGTTTGTCAGAGTTATTTGCAGGCACTTCAGTGAACCTTAGTTTGGGAGCTGGCTTGCTCTGGGCTTCCTCTGTAACTGATGGAGAGAGGCACCTCCACAAAGCAGTTCAGATCTCTATGAAGTACAGACTGTAGCCTCTCTGGGCTCCTAAGTTAGGTACTTTATTATTGTTTGGTTTCAAACAATATTAGAAAAGATTAAGCTTCTTCCTCACATAAGGAGCACATTTAAAAAGGAGCAAACTGGCATTACCCAAGTCACCAGTGACAGGCTCTCCTCATTCTCAGCAACAGGAGGACTTCGGCCATCACTCCCAGTGGCTGCACAAGCCGTACACTGCAACAGGACAGTTCCCCTTACCAGGGGAAGCCTGTAGGTGTTTTTCCCACACGTTAGCATATTAAAAACAGAAGACAATCTCCAAGTAGCTAGTTTTCAGAAGCCTAATGCAAAAGTGGCACAGCTATTGCTCAAGACATACGTGCTTTTATGGTTACCAGTTTGTTCAAGGAGGAAAAAAAAAAAAAAAGACCTGCAAAGGCCTGAGAGCTCTCCTGTGGAGATGGAAGTGGTGCATGGGAAGGAAATTACAATAGTAATCCTCAGTATAAGCTCCTTCAAGTAACGAGATGCATCACTAATTTAAAATTAATTTTAAACTGATTTGAAATGCAGCCATTTGTTTGCTACAGCTTTCAGTTTTGATAGGTTTTGCGAGGCAGTTTCAATAAAAGACAGGGTTGTCCTGCACCAACACACAGGCACTTTTCAGGCACATAAATAGGTGCTCACATATAGGTGTATATGCAAATGTGCCCAGGAATGACCCACTGAGGTCGTATGAAGCATAGCCAGAAACATTGCAAACAAGTGGTGTTTATTGTAGGCTTTGGAATTAATTCTGGGGAACAGAATGTGGCTACAGAGATCTCCTTCCCTTTGGGCTTTGTTACAGAGACAGGTACCACGAAGTTGAAATCTGCATAAATCTATCTGCATAAATCTATTGCGAGCTCATGAGCTGTGCAATATTGTGCTCACTATGACAAATATTATTTTACTGATGAGTCTAATGAGGGACCTCAGGGTTGTGATAAAGGCCTAATGAAATAAAAACAGAAGTAACAAAAATAATCACACCTCATGTAGCATGTCCCTAATTATTTAATGTACATAAATATCAGAACAGTAATGCTGAAAAGAAGAAAAAATACTAGATTTTTTTTTTCCTGGCAGTCCCTTCATAGACTTCTTAGAAGCTATTTATGAGCAGTCATAAACTGACATGCACACTCAGATATATTTTCCTGAACCCTGTAGAGTTTTGTCTAAGTGAAAGCTTCAGAATGTGTGTGTGTAAATAAAGACTGTCTGCTTTATAATGAGAAGGGTGTATTGTGGTATAAATATTGCAGAGCACATTAAATAAACATGGTCACATATGACCAGGTATCTATTAAATGAGCACATCAGAGGAGAAGTTAATTACCTAAAAGTGTAACTAGGAACCGTTTAGAATCACTGGAGATTAAGTTGCTTTATTTCTGTTTATCTTTCCTTCTGAATAGGCAGTAGGCTGTTGCAATGAAGAGTCCCTAAGCAACACAGGGCTTCAGTTCTTCATCAGCTCTAAGATGACAATTTTGTCAACACCAGTTTAAAGTCAGGAGAAGCCAAAAATTTTACTCAGTGTAATTTTGCACAAAATGGGTTGGCACAAAACAGTATTTTAAGATGTAAAAGGGCAGAATATTTACAGATACCTTACGCTGTTCAAATGTAAGGACTTCTTCAAAACTGATCTATAATGTCAGCGACCAGTATCCTGAGAGTAACATACAACTTTACCATAGTAATAGGATTTTTCTAAACTTGACAAGTTATTGTGTTTCAGTCCACAGGCAAAAACATCGGTGTTGATGGAATTTGGTTTTTTCTTGGGCCGTGGAACTCACAAAGAAAACTGTCCGCTACCCATCCTATACAATATAACCAACATTGCAAACACAGACTAATTAAGGATATGTTTGGGCAAACTGCTGCAGCACAAAGAAGAACTGACGAAGGAGGATTTAATCACGTAAAATTATTGAAAGCAAGATTAAGCCAATCTCCTTAAATTACTTAAGTACTGCTTAAACTCTGTAATTAACATATAGTAATAAATATTTCATCTTTAACAAGCCTACTGGGAGCAGTTTGTTAAACATTTATTTCTAGTCATGGTAAATTATGTATGGTCATTTCATCACGTTCTGTATTAGACAATTTTATTTTATCCTCTTTATTTTACCCCCAGCAGTGGATACGCTCATTTGGAGAAATATAATTGTTCCTCTAATGTGTATGAAACATACTCTGCCTTCGTATGTCTTTTGGCTTTTACTAATTAACTTCGCCCTTGCAAAGTCCTGGCCAGCACACAGTGGCTGCTCATGTTTATTTCCCAACCTCTCCTGTGGAACTGACCCACTCCAGGTAGGGGAGCTTTAGTGGGAACCCCAGCGAGACCACCCAGAGCTTAACTGCAGAATTAACCTCACAGCCTGGGCAAGGTCACTTTGGGACAGCAGAGAGAAGAACCAGGTCTCCTGTACAGCACAGCCAAGCCCCAGACACAGGGTGCCAGGGTGTGTTTTCAGGCAGCTTCTAGCACTGGTCTGCACTTTTTCCTTCAGCCCAGGTAGCATCACAGGTGCATGGGGAATTCTGTGAGAGCACTAAACATCACTCCCCTTCAACCAAGTCTGTGTGCAGACAGCTGTTACTCCACCACAGGTGGAATTCCAAGTGAAATGCAGTCACTTAAACCAGTACTAAACCAAAACCATTACAGGGATAATCTAATACCCATCCAAGGAAAATAACAGAGAGCCAAGCTGAGTCTCACACAGACCTCCTCCTCTTGTGGCAGGCTGAATGCACCCTCTCCTGAAGGGGAGGAGAATTAAGGCTGGTTCTGTATGACATGGGCAGAAAGTGTCTATGTGCTCTTTTATAAGAATATCAAGTGAATTTATAGGCTACTGAACAGGAAGTAACGATTTCTGAAATTATATTTCAGGGTTTCACACAGCATCTTTAGTGATGACTACAACTGTTTTCCCCTCTAAACAAATTAGATTTCCATTTGCCATTAATGACTGAATCACTTAAGTATCACAAAGGAACTGCCTGGTGCACTTATTAATAATTGAAAACTTTGAGGAAATCTGTGAAACGTTTTCAATCAAAGCTAATAATTCTCTAAATTATTATTTTTCCTGAATAATTACTCCTTTTGTTCTTTTATTCCTTTTGGATAATAGGCTACATTTTAAATAACGGCATTAAAAAAACCTGAAGTAACAGTTAAGAGGTATCTAAAACCAGAAGTGGTTTCAATGTTAAAAAGCATGAATTAGAAAAGAAAAAAAAAATTCATCCATTTCCTTCCAGCAAGTATGTAGAATTTCTATTTTAGACTGCATGCTGTTCCCTGATCTCTTACACCAATGATTAAGAAAATGTACCCACTTAATCTCTGTCCTCATTCTGCATAAAGATGAAGAAAAACTTTCAATTATCTTTTTAATCAGTAGAGTCCATGAAATCAAGACTCCTATTGCTACACAACTGGACTTGGCAAAACTACTAAAAAGCCGAAAGGAACAAAGAAAAAAAACCCACAAAACTTTTTTTTATCAGAGCTAATAGGAATCCTGAATGCCTTCTGCCACATTTTAGTTATTCTACTCAGTAACCTTTACTACTCAAGAACAAAGACAGAACGATATATGCAAAATTACCCACATCTGCAAATATTTGTTTGGTGTCTAAAATGGCGTGTTTTCATCAGCACAGAAAGGTTTTATGGCAGGTGCTGACCAAAGCTCCAAGACCTGCAATCTTGTCCACAGGACACGGAAGGAGGGAGAACCAGAGGTTCAGTGTCTGTCCCTCCCAGCAGGTCTCACTTGGGGATGATGGCTGCAGCCTGGAAAAAGCTGGGTCATTCTACACCTCTCCCCAGGGAAGGAGAATTAATTTTTTTAAGTGTTTCCTTTGTTGGTTTTTTTTCTTGCAAACAGAACAAAATGTATTTCTTTACACTCAAAGGTCTCCTTACTTTTTCCAAACCAGCCTCACGGCACTCCCACTGCAAGTGGCAGTATTTTACAGCTCGAGCAGCTTTCGCCATTGGCTCGCCTCAGAAATCCATAGCCATGCCGGGTACTTTAGGCCTTACAGTCCTCAGCAGCTCTGACAACAATTCCAAGAACAACGTTCCCTTCACCCCAGGGGCAGGACAAGATATCCTTACCCAGTTCCCAGTCTCTTACCTGCCCATAGAAAGTCCAAGTATCTGGGAGCCGGAGGCCTCTTTTCCCTCCTGAGGAAAGCTTCCCTCCTGATGGCTGCTTTCCCAGCAGCCATCTGAGGCCTCATTCCCCACACCTTAACTCGGTAACTCCTTCGTACTCTGGAAATGGCAGCGATGCCTCACAGGGCACAGCCACAGCCCCCCATTCTGGGACAACAAGGTGAAGTGCTTGAGGTGTTATAGGGAGGACAGCAAATTAGAAAGAAATGGGCCAGCTGTGGCCAAAACCTGGGCTTTAACCCCCCCAGCTCACAGGCCAGTCCCATCAGCCATAATTAATTATCCCCACCTGTGCTGGGCTGCTCGTTTGCCTGGCAGGGGCCCTGACGCCCCTCAAAGCATCCCAGAGCCCAGCACCGACCTGAGGGGCTGCCTGTAAAATCAAAACGTTCTGAATTCACTGAACCAATATAAAAGACAACAGTGGACTTTTTTCTTTTATCTTTGACCAGACTTGTTAACTTCACAAATGTATTTTATCTGCTTTTAGGGCTCTTCTGGCTTTATGTGACTATTGAGTGTGTCTCTATTTCATGTTTTAAACAATGTCATCTATGCCAACAGCAATTAAAAGGATATATACATATACATATCTATATAAATTCTTGCACGTGTGAAAGAGTAGAGGTTCCCAAGCTTTCATTTTGTTGTTATTAGTAGCAGCAGTGGGTATTCTCAGCTCTATATCAGAGGCAGCACAGCTGCTGGTTATGCACCCAGGTAAGAGCTGCCCAGAGCTCTTGGAACAGCAGCCAGGGGGTCCAGCAAGGGATACTTAAAACAAAACAAAACGAAACAGACAACATCCCCCAAGGCACAACGTTCAAACAATGCACACACATTCATGTTTTTTGCCTAGTCTCATACACTAATTTTTACCTCCTGGAACAAACAGAATGGTTTATTTTCTGGAGCACAGATTACTCCTCTGCTCTAGCACAGACTCCGACTGTACCATTGGCAGAGCAAAGGCTTCCACCAAGGACACTCCTGCTGTCAGTGCAGCTCATCAGGAATGAAGAACAGTGACAGAAGCTGATTGTCTTAGCAAGTCTTGCTGCTGTGGGCATGCACATTATGGTGAGTCCCCCAAGCAGATGAAGTCAGCTCACTCTCACATTTGCTGTTTCTTCCAAGTTGCAAAGCTGTCATTTGAATTTCAGTGCCAACTTTTTTAGAAGAGGTCTATATAATACTTCAGTCCTTTTCAAACATTCTACAAAGGTCAATGACTAACAATGTTCAGAAATTAGACGTTAATTCCAGTCCAGTTCCAGTGTTTTAAAAACTCTCCTTGAAATAAAAATGCATTCACGTTATTTCAAAAAATTAGCAAATAGTAAAACAAAGTGTTCTAATATAATCTCAATGTTATTGTCAATTTTGACTCAATGGTTTTGAATAATTATCTTTTTCTGTCTCCCTCACTGCTTCTATATTTAAATAAGCCACCATTGAGGAAACAAACAGAAAACGGAAAAATGAGCTGTCCTAGCACCCTTACAAATGGGATGTTAATGTCCCCACTCAAAGGAGAAATTGTCAAAAAGAACACCCATAACAGAGAATTTTCTTCTTATGTACTTTTATTTTATTGGGTTTTTTTACATCTTTGATGGAATTTTTATGCAACTATTATGCCACAATCTATGATACACAATGAGAGTGGAAATCGGTCATTTACCATTCATATTTCTATGTTAATTTTGTTTTCTACCTCTGCATATACTGTGGCATAAGTGCATTTATCACATTTCATGCAGCACTGACTGCCTTATGCAAACTGAGAATACAATAAACAGAGCCAGCAATATTTAGCTGCACTCAATTCTTGCTACAGAAACAAGCATTCATAAAAGCATTAAAATACTTTGGGCGATGGTTACTGTCTATCAGCTTAATGTTTTGAGCTATAGAAAGGGATAGGAGACAATATTAGTGGCTGTCAACTGCAGTACTCTCCAAGTTCATTAGGTTTTCAAAGACTGAATTAGCTTAAATGCTTCAGTGAGAGAAAAAGCCCAGCCAGCCTGATTTAAAAGGATGCTACACAGAGTTTCACAAACATTAGACTAAGTTCAGTTCTGGATGCCATGGTAAGTACCTTACCACATCAATTCTATGCTCTGACAGAAGGATTGTTTCACCATCATGGTGTATCCGAGCCAAATAAAAGGACAACGTAAGGCACATAGGCCTTTTTGGTAACCTGCCTGGGTACATAGTACCTGATCAGAGCTAAAAGTTTTTAATTACAGCTTTTTATTTTGATGAGACAAGAAGCTTTCCAGCATCACCCAACTCTTTGAATCAAACATAAGCTGTCATGCTTCATTATGTCATAGTCCACACAGCAGCAGCAGGGCAAAACATACTCCCAGAGCAAAAGCATGTCCACGGAGCATGCTCAGGACAGGGAAGTGGAGATGTGGTGAAGTCTCATCTCTATGTTTTCCAGTCACTTGTTACGCTGTCTCCAGGTGGCTGCTCAGCACATGCAGCCTGACCCTCAGGGCACTGCTGGGGCACAGGGATTTGTGCTGCTGCTTTCAGCTCCCTGCTCCAGCACAGGCGTGGTCATTCCTCTGCACCCCACTGACACTGCTCACCTCACCATTCCCTCTGCCAGCCAGCACAGAGGGCAAAAAGCCTCCTGCCACTACATAGGTTAGTGCTGCAGAAACCTGCAGTCACAAGGTCCACTCAGAGCCAAGTTCTCCCTGGGCAGAGGGACAGGAATTCTGACAATACTAGTTCTTTTATCAAGAGGGGAGAGCAAAGCTGGGCTCACCTGCCTTCTGGCACTGTGGAAGAAGCACAAGCAATGGGTTCTCAGACCACCCTGCCATACAGTGCCTCCCCAGAAGCAAAACAGCCCAGGCTGCTCTCTCCCTTCCAGCACCTGCTGTACATCAGCCTCCTGACACAGAGCAGCTCTTGAGGTGGTTCACTTTTACATTCATACTAAAAGTATATAGCAAGTGATACCCTAATTGACAAATAAACATAAGGGACCAAAAAAATCAATTACTACTTGTGCAAAACCACAGCATGTGCCTTTGGTAAATCAGCAGCTGTTGCTTGCCCACCTTCCTCTAAAAAAAGGAAGGAATAGCCACTTCAGAGCTGAATTAATATCAATAAGGAGATGTGAGGTAGGGAATAGCACTGGACAAAGCAGAGAACCCACTGCTTGTTGCAAAAACAGAGATTTGTCTTCCAAACACAATCTTGTAATGGTCTAAGAAAAGCAGATCTTAGTGGTATAGTGAGGGAAACAGTGTTCATCCACAACAAGGACTTTTACAGGACCCCACAGTTCCTTAATACCACACAGCATCAAAGCAGGCAGCCCAGGGAGCGGGAGCACCTCTTACTTTTGAAGTAATTTGATGCTGAATTCTCCTGGTGATCACCCACTGGTCTGTCAACCGTGGTCTCATGTACACTTCTTCCCTCTTCAACTATCCCCAATCTTTTTGTGGTCCCTTTTACTTCTGCCCTCCTTGACCTGATATCTAAGTGGTTCACACTACTTACTGTTATCCCCCAGTTGAACAACTTTGTAATGTGACTCCTTATTTCCAGCCTCCTCCTCACACCACCAGGTTACCTCACCATCTTCTTCCAGCACAGCCAGTGCATTTCTCTACCAATCTACCAACTCTGCTTTTCAGTTTCATTACTCTTCTCTGATATATAGACAGAAATAAGTCATTTATTTTCCTTGTGCTAATGCCTCTTGTGTGCATAACTATGGTGCTGTCCATGCCTGCTCCACTTACTTACAGTAATTAGACAATGCCCACAGACTGAGATATGAGTCTCACTGAGCCACACATTCCATCCTAGGATAGGAGAAGCTTCTTGTGTCAAAGAGGCCCCAGTTTAAATAGACAAGTGACAAAAAATGGCAGAAGGTAAGTCGGAATTTTTTTTCCTTATGAACTGGGGAGCAATGTAAAGAGTAATGAAGTCGGCCGCTGGATCTTTTTATTTGGTAAAGCAAAAATACATAATTTCCAGTATACTCCCCACTTTCCTTCTGGATGCAGTGTTTTGAGAGACTACCAGTGAGAGACAGGTCGGGTGCCCTGCAGTTAGAATGTCTTTCCCTCAAAGGCCTCCAGGTTGAAAGCTGTATCCAAGAACCTTCTGAGTGACACCAGATGCATGTTCTTGTTGCCTGTGGCAGCTGCAGCAGCAGGCTCTCGGCCAACATACCTTAATGACAAAAAGAATTGGGCAGACAAATGAGGTGAGAAGAGAGACTATTTTGACAGTAACAAGCATGAGAACATGCTGTTTAATGCATTCAAGTCAGCTTGGCAGATTTGGCTATTTAGTCATCAATCTTTCTAAAATAAAAATCAATCTAAGTTGGACCAAGTTACACCTTCTGGTCAGCTTCCCTCTCTTTCCCCCCTCCCATCATTGTTAAGCTGTGTCTTCTCCCCCATCCCTCTCAGGGCAGCCAGGTACACTGTCTGATAATTACGATAACTTGCTTTTGGCAATGAAGACTCTCATTCATTTACAGCTGCACAGGCAGATCTGAGAGTCAGTCATCTAAAATAAATGCAAATATGCCTGGACTGAGAGCTCTTACAACAGCTGTTTCCTCCAGAAACCTAACATCTGGAATGAAATTCTTAAAAAAGACAGCATCTTAGACAAAAGAGAGCTAAGTGCTGTGCTAAGTAGCAGCAAATACAGACTTAGTTTCTACTGATTTTCTTTTAGATCTACAAGAAGGAGCAATATGTGCATGTTGTATTTGAGAAACAGTAGTCTAGGCTTTTCCCTCCCTCACCCAAGAACCCAGACTCAGAGGTTTTGATTTGTGAAGAAGCTGACTTACCCATGAATACCTGAAAACGACCGCAACCAAATTTAAAAGTAAATAAATCAGCCTAGGAGACAGAGCAGTTGTTTAAGTCTCATACCAGATAGGTCGAGTGTGGTTCACAATGGTGCGGAAACGAGGTTTGACATAATCGTAATAGCCACTGTTTTTGTGCTCCTCCTGACACCAAACTAGATCAGCAGTTGGATACTTCTCAAGTTCTTCTTTTAGCAAGTCAAAGGGGAATGGTGAGATCTGGAAAAAGAGGGTAATAATTGGCAAGGCTTTCTCTTACGTGGTATTAGCCTATGGTGAATCATTACTTTTTCATGGAGAGTGACTCATGTTTCTCTAATTGATTTAATGCTCAGAAATGAATACACAAGTACTTTATAGTTGTATTAGTATGAACTGAAGTAGGTCATAGTCTAGACCACCTGCACTCCTACAGCTTTTTCAGTGAAGTAGCTATAGCATGTCCTTAATCAGTGAATGACAATATAGCTTCGAAGTGTACTATCCACAACATTTAAACCTGGCAGACTGCATATACAAATTTAAGGTGCCATCGTATTGTAATCTTCACTTTGTTATGTTGTTCTGGAAGTCACCACACTTTCTGGATCTCATTGTCCAGTATGCTATCAATGTGTTCCTTCTCCACAAGGCCATGAAGGATTAGAATATGTCTTCTAAGATGCTAAGTGCTAGAAAAATGCTATCACCATCAGTTCTAGGAGGGTGTCTATTTAAAAGCACAGGAACCCCAATGACCCTGTCTTCTGAGGATCAGGGAGCCCACCTGTTCAAGTCTGGTTATAGCTACTTGTTTCTCCAGGTCCTGGTTCTTTCTCTCTTTCACAAGGTCATAATATACTTTTCCTGTGCAGAAAATCACTCGCTTGACCTCATGCGGTGCCTGAGCTGCCGGCCCATTCTCAGGAATCACACGTTGGAAAGTGGTACCTAGTTAGAGCACAAATTAGAAAAAGTACTCTCAGGTGACCTGACATTTCAATAAAGCAGCCCAAGAAACGGTCCTTTAGTCCTTTACTGAGCAAGCAAGAGGTTGCAGTGATCAAAGGGTTCTCCTGCCTCTCTGGCCCTACTTTTCAAAATGGTAACTTGGCTAAAGTGACTTTCAGCAGTTCAGTTTTAAGAAGTTAGAAGATTGTCAATAATCCAGTCTTTCACCACACTTAACTGACAGAATCATATTAACAGTGGACTATTTTTTAGCTTTGTGTTACGTATTACATCTTTACTTTTAAATTGATTGGACAGCTCAACTTTGCCTCCAGTTTGGGGTCTTTTTCAGAGAATCACCTGAAGTATTGTTTCTTCTTTCCAAGATGATCTCAAACATGTAAACATTAATACAGCTTTACAAAATTTCAGAATATTCTTCTATAAAAACAAAACACATATCCATAATGCAATTAAATCTGGAAACGGCAGAAATATTTACCAAGCACACCCATTACTGCTGTATATTTGATTTAAACCTCTGTTTGAGAGCTAAAACAGCAATACCCAAAGCAAGAATTAGCACAGAGTTGAATCATATGTATAAGTGATAATGTATAAGTACAATTTCAGATGCATACCTTCACTGCTACCACCTCCCAGGAGTACAATTTGCTTGGGATACATGCAACTGGAAGAGGGATGTGATGGTCTAAAAGATCCTTTTCTTTGCTCTCATATATGATTGAGTAGAACTATTTCCACATTAAACAACTGCAGGGTAGTAGACAGCAGCACAACCTCCTATTCTGAATCAGCACACCCACTTACCAGGAGAATAAGCTCCTGCTTGAACCATTTATCTTGGGTATGAAAAGCAACAGCACAAACATATCAAAGAGGAACTGATTTATGTCAGAATTATCCTGTCCCACTGAACAGCAGAATTCATCATTAAAAAAGACTGAATCTGTGCTTCATTGGGTCAGGTGGAGTCAGTCTTCCTCTCTCTCAGCTTTCTATTAAAGTAGAGCAAAAAGGGTTAGCTGAGAGTCAGAAACACCTTACTACCTGCTGTCCTCTTCAGCAGAAACATGGAAGTATGTCAAAATTCAATGTTAATTAGGAGTTTGGCCACTATTGAGGTTAGCCTGAAGTAGAGGGGACTCCCAAGACAAAGTGACAAATCACAAAGCCTACAGAATTTCTAATCTGATCCATTCTACAAAGCTTTTAAACAGTAATAAAAACAGCAAATGCCTTTGCTTGAGAAGCAAATTTTACACACTTACAAAAAGAAGATAATGCAATATTTAAGTACACTTATACAGTGTAAGTTGCTTTTAAAAAACTGAGCAGTTGTTCTCTTCTGACAGCAGTCAGGACTACTAGAATTGGAACTGGAGACAGCCCAGCACATCTATGCCCACATTCTCACTCTGAACAGTCACTTTAATCCCTCACTCAATACATGTCACTGCATTTCCTGATGCTACTCCAACACAGTCTAACCAGCGCAAGGCAGGACAAAACCACTGCACTGTTTGGCACTCCCCCTGCAGTCACTGTGTATCTCTTGGTGCTGATGGCATGCCAACAACAGTGCTGAACTCACTGATCTCACTTTAGACCACTGGCGTGACACAGCAGCCCCAAAACCCAGCACTGTAACAAGAACTGGGCACCTTATTCTTCCAAATGGGCCCAGTGTAATTACAACCTATTCCTCAATCTTGGGTCAGGAGGCATGGGCAGTACAAAGAACAACTAAATTTTTATATGAAGAGAAAAAGAGCAGAGGGCCATAGTAGTCTCATTAGGGGAATATCCCTGCAGAGATGGGAATGCACTTTCCGTTAGGATTAATGGCTCATGGAGGTAAGCTGTTAAAATCAAGAATCTATATGTGAAAGCAAGTTTTTCAGCAGAAGTCCCTGCTAGATCTCACTATGACAGCTGAAATTATACTGAAAGAAAAGACAAACTCTGCAGAGCAGATTGTGTTCTTCACAGTCTGACATGCAACTTGGTATAGCTAATTATTTCTCCACAACACCTTGAGATGACCTACCAGACACCATTTCATCAAAACTGGATTTAGCTTCTGGATGCCTCAGCAGTGACTTGGGTGTCAAAACAATCAGCTGTAAGACAGAAATTTTTCCAACACTCAGGAGCTGCTTTATCTAAATCATTACATGCAATGTTTGTAACACTGTGCACACAAAAACCACAAACTGAATATGATATAGAGTAAGTTAATATGAATAACAAACATAGTAAATTTTTTTCCTGTTTTGAAAACCATGAAAGTTTCAAAATTATTCAGAAGATTTGGATAGTCTACTCCCTTTACAGGTTCTCAAAATTCATTGCTTATGCTTCTTTTTGACAACAAAATCAAATCACAGGCTATGAACCAGTAAAACATTTAACAGTTGTATCTTGGATCTTTGAAGTTCCAGCAATTAAACATGCAGATGATAATTCTGCAACCTGTTAGCTACATCACTAATATCTTGACAAGCTCATCTGAAGATCTGCACAGCCAGATAGAAGCAAAGCTGAAAATCAAGTTTTAGAGCAACAATAAGTCAGAGCTGAGCTTCTTTTCATCAAACTGGCAACTTCAACCTGTGTTCAGTTAAGGTTTTTCACCAGCAATCCTTATTCTTTTCAGCAGTGTGTCATATGCAAAGGCCAGTCCTCGTTTGAGGGCTGATTTACCTGCAACAATCAAGTCCGTTAACGTAACCTTACCGGCTTTCTGAATGGCAGCAAGATCTGCCTCCGGAGGACATGAAAGTAATTGGCTGGAGTTGAACAATTCACCACAATCCAGTTGCATTCATACAGCTGGGAAACTTCAAACTGCTCACTGAACTCCTGAGAGAAACATTGAAGGCATTAGAAAAATGTCTAAAAGATCAGAAAAAAGGCTTGAAAGCCATCCTTCTATTTCTGCCTCTCAGCAACTCCCTTCCTTAGAAGTTTATTTAGCAGCTCTCAGCTGAGATCGTTTTATTGGCTAGGGAAGCATCCCTACAAATCATTCCCTTCTGTTTCTACTCCTTCCTAAAAATTTATGCAAATAAACACAAAAAGTTTCCATTAATTCAGAAAAGATGGGAACTCCAGGAAGAAAG
This sequence comes from Machaerirhynchus nigripectus, assembly GCA_013397975.1. Classification (NCBI taxonomy): domain Eukaryota; kingdom Metazoa; phylum Chordata; class Aves; order Passeriformes; family Dicruridae; genus Machaerirhynchus; species Machaerirhynchus nigripectus. Next base: position 1,418,294 of record VZRQ01009973.1, read on the forward strand.
ATGGAGGAGGACTAGAACATCAGCAGATGGAAGACACAAAATAAAACCTCTTTGAAAGAATGTTAAACTATAATTCAATTTTTGAGTGTACAGTTAGCTTTCACTCTCTCTCTCTCCCATTTTTTGGATAGGTATTCCACCCTCTTATATCTTTTTCTTTCATAAATTGAATATGTTTTCTGTTTATGTATCTTATGAACATAGGGAGTATTTATCCATAGCTAAAAATGTGTATATTAGGTAAGCGTATGTATAGGCACAATTATATTATAGCACAATAATCTAATTACAGATTGGTACAGCATTTAACACAACCTCCTGGTCTGTGGCTTGAACTTCCACCTTCTATGAAGAAAAGTTGTAACTTCCTTATTATGTGCCAATGACAGTGCTTAACTATAGTCAATCAAACAAGCCCTTATTCTGCCAGTACCGTGACAAAAAAATCACTTTTAGATGAGGAACAACATGGCTTTGGGATGATCCTTGCCCCAAGGATAACAACGTCAGGGACAAAACTGAAATATCCATTTTATTTTGCTTAATTGGTGAACTTTTCAATTAATGCATGGCAGCGTTTCTTAGGAAATCTGCAGTGGGAATTGGATGCCCAGCACCCTGCAGAGCTATGTACTGTATCTGCAGAAATTAATGACCAATCTATGAAAGTCTTAACCCAGTCAAAATTAGAAAGCTGCTTATTTTCATGCTCCTAGCAGTACAATTTAGCTCCACTGCAAAGAGCCAGGGTAGTCTCACTTGACCTCCTTTAGAAACTGGCTAGAGACACCTATTTGCAGTACACACAGCAATATAAACAAGCAGGATCACTGGCCCTGAGGAACAGCCATAAAAAGATCATGCTGCCAGAGATTAATTGTATGTGACCTCAGCCTTGCAATGAGCAGCAATGCTGCATACTTCCATTACTTTTACTGGGATCAAGTTAATGTTACACCAAGACTTGAAGCTAAATTCTAACCTCCTATACCTAGCTAAAAGGATGCTTCTAACAAAAAATCTCAGCTGTGAAGAGAAAGAAAAGGAAAAAACTGCTTTGACAAAGCTACTTACTGGATAGGCATCAGAATCATCATTACTCATCTGCAGGAACCTCTCAGGCCTGGCTGATGAATGCTCTGGACCCTGGTAAGGGTATAATATAAAACAATATTAAAAAGCCAAATAAGCAGTAAGACATCAATCTAGATCACTCACTGCATGAGTACCTCCTGTCCCCCTGGCAGCCCTGCACCAGCTGCACACCTGCCCCCCAGCCAAAGGCATCAACAGCAGCAGTGAGAGGGAGCACAACACCACAGGACAGGAATTCCTTGTCTTCTGTTTTCATAGGAAATCAGGTTTCACATGTATTTCCAATGTTTCTACCAGCTGCAAGTGATTTCAACCCTCAGTCTAGCTGCACAGTGGAGACCAGTGGAAAGGCAGTGGCTCCATGTGGGGACAAGAATGACCTTGCTAATGCAGAGCAAAAAGGAGCACGAGGAATGTCAGGAAGAGAAACATGGGGTGCCTCAGAGTACTGCAGTGACTCACACTTCATGCATACTGAACAGAAGCAAACACAAAGTTAACTGCTGACTACTTCTGCTATCTTAGCAACAAAAGCAGAGACAGGATCTCTCCTACTGTTCAGTTCACTGTTCAGTACAGGACCAAATACCTAGAGGAATGCTTTAGCTAAAATGGATCAAAATATACACACACATTATCTGCCAGACTAACCTATGACTAATTTCTGCCTCCTCAGGAGATATTTTATGTTCTGTCATTACTGAACACTCCCATCCACTGTCTCACTAGCAGTACCCATGGCAATTTCTTGAATTGCACAAACACTGTTAGCTCCATTTTACATGAGCAAAACATGCATGCTGGCCACAGAAATTATCAGGAATACGGAATGTAGCAGAATCTGTTATTTTCCCTTTTCATGTCCTTGTTTATAAAGGATCAGAGAAAACTCTGAGGAGTGTGAGAATGCAGTGTGCTTTTTTATGTATTGCTATTGCTGACAGCCTTGGCTTGTTTAAGTGACAGGTACCCTTAGGAAGGACTTTTCTTTTGCAGGCAGCTGTGAAGTATTTTAACCCAAAGACAAACTATTATACCTCTCAACTCTCTCCATGTCTCCTAAGCTAATAATATTCATAAAGACATCTTTTCTTTATATGGCCATCTCTTCTCATAACTTCCTCTGTTGAAATCTTAATATATGATCTCCAGCATCAGTCATTATTCTGAAAACTATTGATTGATTGAAGACATAATTCTTCCTAATTCCAAATGCAGGATTCCAGATCCAAAGGAGGGACACAAAGATGATCAGAGGACTGGAGCACCTCTCCTACGAAGACAGGCTGAGAGAGTTGGGATGGTTCAGCCTGGGGAAGAGATGGTTCCAGGGAGACCTTTTACAGCACCTTCCATTACTTAAAGGGGACCTACAAGAAAGCTGGAGAGCAACTTTTTACAAGGGCGAGCAGTGATAGGACAAGGGGGAAGGGCTTTAGGCTGCAAGAGGGCAGGTATAGGTTTGGTATGACGAAGAAAATCTTTGCTGTAAGGGTGGGGAGGCACTGGCACAGGTTGCTCAGAGCAGTTGTAGGTGCCCCATCCCTGGAAGTGTTCAAGGCCAGCCTGGATGGGGCTTTGAGCAGCCTGGTCTAGTGAAAGGTTCCCTGCCATGGTGAGGGAGTTTGAACTAGATGGTCTTTACAGTCCTTTCCAACCCAAACCTGTGAAGTAGACTGAATCACAGACTCTGTGATTCAGCCTACTTCATGGACTAAGGGAATTTAAAGGATAAAAACATTCTCTTGGCAACAAAGGTGTAACACGAACAGCCTAGAACTGTGCCTTTTATCACTGCTCCTTTGAAGTCTGTCTCCACTTTGGAGGTGCCAAGTAATCTGTTCACAGACAGGTAAGGACTTGAGAGCAAGGAGCAAAGCTGCACAAAACTATGGTGCACAGTAACAGCCCAGTTTATTGTAGCACAGTAGCAGCCCAGTTTATTGTAGCACCTCTTATTGGAGCAGTTCACGTGTCTGCTGTAAATCAAATCCTGCACTAAGCACAGCAGATACAGTACAAACCCAGTGCTTCACAAGCACACTGCAGCCAGCACACTGGGAACAGAGATGTTACCAGCAAACAATTACAGGAGAGACAGGCGAGGCTTCCCCACCACTCACACACTGCCCCAGCAACAACCTCAGTCCAGAGCCTCAGTGTTCACATCCATCTTTGGTTTCTGTGCTGACACCACCAATCAGACTGCCAGCAACTGCTGCGTGGGACAGGGTAGGGTTTATTTCTACTGTGACCACCTATCCAGTGAGACCTATACTGAATCCATTAGCTACTTTCAGATGAGTCCCCAAGGAGCCATTAGTCTGCAGAGTCTTTCAATCACAGCCAACTTGCCTGTGAATGCATGACCTGGAGGTGAAGGGATCCATATCCCATTAAGAATCCTTCCCCAAATCATCTTGTCCCCAACACTGTAGTTATAGAAAGACTAGCCCTCCTGTAATGAAAAGGTCCTCTGGGAGGATAAAAGATTTCAACAGCCTGGTGGGATTCTTAAATATTCCAAAACCAGCTAACACTGGTAGCAAAATAAGCATGTTTCAGAAGACCTGTGCAAATCTTCACTGCCAAGTGGCTATGAGAGAAGAAGGATTAAATGTATTGTAAGTAGAAGAGAACCAGCCCCTTAAGCTGAGTGCTTCCCTGCAGAGGACCACACCTCCTGCTGAGGGCTCATTCAGGCTGTCCCCTCAGGATTCAGTTAAAAAAATTAATTTATCAAAACCCTTGTGAACAGCATCAGACCCTTTATTCTTCAAGCACAATGGATATGGAAAGCCATTCATAAGATATGAATGCACCCCAGTGTATCAGGACAGGGTCATAATTGAATGGAAATAAACTAAATTGTTTGTGAGAATAGAAATGACACAGTTTGTGGTGAAAAGGTCTAAAGCATTTATACAGATGGAGATTGCCACTGTGGCACATATGATGCCTTTTTAATAGAAAACTAGAAACATACATGCAACAATTCATGAAGGTTAAGGTATTTGAAAATGAGAAAATTAACCTTGCCTGACATGATGTTCATGTAATCTTAAAAATAATTTAAAATATTTGAAGAACAGTTCTACTGCTGATATGAACTTCATGTAACTTTACACACAGGGCGTGTCCACATCCCTTCCCTTTAAGATATTGTCTAGTTCCTCCTACTAGCTGCCAAAGAAAAGACAGTCAGCAGCTAGTAGAAATATTTTCCTTTCCAGAAAGAGGAAGATTTCTTATTATATCAAAATTAACCAAGGTCAATGATTTTTGAAGATGTTTTAAAGCTGTTTTGTATTATTTCATGGCAAGAGAATTTAGTGCAGAGTTTAAACAGACATACTTTATGCAAAATAAAACCAAGCAAGCACTCCTAGACATTTCTTTCTTATTGTACACTGAGAATGCAGCTTTCTAGGGAAAGAAGGCAGTCTGTTAAGGAAAGACACCACAAAAGAGAGGATAAAAAAAGGGAAAAAATGGGGGGAAGTGGTACATGCCACTAAGAAGGACATGAAGCTAAGAGCTCAGAAATACTTCTCAGGGTTTTTTGGTTTTCACCAGTCTATCTACATTCTTCTCTGTCACACTGAGGCAGTCCCAACATGCTTAACAGTGCCTTCCTCCCCAGGGTTCCTATCAGCACTGGATCCCCAAGACGCCTTTGGCTTTTGCAGCTGCAGAGAAGGCACTGCAGCCAGCATTTCCCTCCTGCAGGTGCCAGCCAGCAGCCCTCACCATTCCTTCCATCCCGTGTGGCAGGAGCAGGACGATCCCGTTGTGCCGAACCCACTTGGCCTGGCCGGAGCTGATGAACTGGTCTATTATACACTGAGCCGTGTTGTGGAAGTCCCCAAACTGGGCTTCCCAGCACACCAGGGCATTGGGACTCGCCATAGCGAAGCCAAGTTCAAAACCTGACAAGCAAACAAGTAGGAGAATTAGAAAATAAACAGATTTCCTAAAAATTCTGTTAAGTCCTTGTTAAAAATTAAAAATAAAACAAACTCAAAATTAGAGCATGAACTGGATTTTTGCAGCCCTGTTATAAATCATGCGGTTTTCAATAGTACCATTTCCAAGCCCTACTTCAATCCCTCAAACTTTTCCTCAAACACTTCAATATCATAGGAGTTTTTAAACAAACTAGACCCCCTCCCTCAGCTCCAACTTTAGTATAATGTTTCCCTAAGAGCTCACTACTATCTTCTCCTGTAAACATCCACTTACAGCCCAAAAGTTATTTATTTTAATACTTCCACAGCCCTACACAACATTGTCTTTCTTTTCCCCCTGTCATATGCAGATGCTGAAGAAAATTACTGGTGACACCAATTTTAAGTCTGGACAGGATCATAGTCTTCAGATCTTCCAAAAAGCTTGAACATAACAGCTGCATGGCAAACACATCTGAGACTTGGGTAAACAATCCCTTCTTAGGCAGGGTTAAGGACCCTTTAGGTTTCTGCTTCAGTGTCGAAGTATTTCATCTCTGTTCATATTTTCCTTTGACCCCTTGATACAGCAGAGCCTGGAGTGCTGAATGAATACCTGTACTCAGATTCTCCACCTATAGTTTGGAATGATTGTAACCAAAGAGGTTAAAGCTCTCAGTAAAAAGCAGAGCTATAAAGCACTGCTCTGGATGTAGAGGTTCTCACTGAGGCAAAACTGATTCAATATACACAGAGAATAAATATTTCATTGATAGATACATTTCATGCTGAAGCTCTACATAAAATATAATTATCTGGTTTCAAATACAGAACTTCAATATGGGAATATGCTCATTGACATTTACCCCAGCAGATCAACTAATTTTTGGGTCTTCATAGTCTACTCCTTGGTAATTCCAACCCAGTTTTTTGCCTACCATACCCACAGCAAGAAATCTTGGAGTCGCTTGGCTTTTGGACTGCTGATCTCTGAACAGTCCATCCATGACTCCAGCAGATGCTCCTTGTCCCACCAAAAGGCAACTGATACATTAGAGGCCAAAAGAAGACTGGTAAGTCAGACAGATGGCCCTTTGCCTGTGAGTCCCCATGACAGGTCTTTACCAAAGAGAATGACTTTTGCTGGCCTTGCCTTTGGCCTGAATGTCTAACTAGCCTTTCCTCCATCTCTGACCTCCTCATTTGTGTAGTTCTGTTGTTCTTAACACAATGAAAACAGTGGAAGAATTTACACAACTCCTTCAATCATATTCCCAAAGGTATCTGAAAAATAGATTTCCCTAGGTAGGCTTGAATCCCATTCTAATTTTACACAAGCATTAAGAGACCATTTCTACTGATTGGGTGACATGGTTGAGAAAATATGCAATATGTTCAAGACTTATTTGGGCATATGCTGCTCTCTGTAAGGGTGGGGTAATCTAGATTTTAGAGAAGCACAAACTGATGTCTTGACCAGTCAGAGTTATCAATAATCAAGCAGTGCTTTTCAAGGAGTATGGAGCTCAGCACATACTTAAAATCTGGTCATAGCACACACATAATTCTACTTCATATATGAAAGATCACCCTCAAAATTCACATGGGAAAAAGAGTATAATTTCTCATTTCCTATCTTGTCAACAACTTGACGCTAATCTCCACTAGGTAACAATGTTCTAGGTGAAGCTGCGTCGGAAAGCGTGATCTTAACACAGATACCATTTGCAAGCTTTCTGACAGCCATAAAAATATCTAGGAAAATATATCCAAATGTAATCTATACATTCTGATTAGTATTTTGAGATCAATGCTGCCAAGACTACTATTTCATGGCACATGTGTCTGTGGTATACACATCTTTGGTATACCAAAACTCAATTTTCCACCAGGGAAATGGCAATTAAAGTTACTAACATTAAAACTATTCAAATAATGATTGTAGCAGTGGAATAGTTTTAACTCTTGACAGACTAAGGAGTCTGTCAAGAATTACTACTACCACCTTCATGGGGGAAAAAATCACTTAAAGAACAAGATCTGAAGTGCTAATTTTAAAAAATAATGCTGGTGGAAAGAGATCTAGGTAGCTGCAAGGTAAACAGCTCAGGAGAGGGTGAGGGGTTCTCCTTAAAGGGAATTGTTGGGGCACCAAAGTCAAGGTCAGGGATGGTGACCTGAACTAGACACTCTCCACCATTCTAGAGATGGGACATGAACTGCAGGGGAGCAGGTTCCTATGCAGGTCCCTCATGAGGGCTCAACCTCAGATACGAATAAAGAGTTTTTAAAAAAAACAAAGCAAAAATACAGCAGAGACCTTGCAAACTTTATTGTTTGCATCTGCAGAAACAAGAACTGATCATTTCTTTAGAATGCTGTGTAAAATTTGTGGGTTTAAAGGATTAACTCTCACACAGCTAGAAACAGAGAAAAGCTTGAAGCTGTGAGGAAATCCAAGGCAAACAGGCAGCAAGGCAACTTTCAAAGAACGTCAGGTAAGGAACGCAACCACCCAACTCCAAACAGCAGGCAGCTGCTCAGGGCTCAGTGCACACCAGGGCACAGAGAACCAGGAACCAGCACAGCAGTTTGGTAAACTTCTACACTGTGGAGACAACAGGAAGAAAAATACACAGCACTTGATTAAGGCTGCAAAACTAATGTTTTAATTGCTGGAGTTCATTAAGGTCCCTAGATGACAGGCCTAGCAGAAATGCTTTTTTCTATTAGTACAGTGCCTGCTGTGCTCCCTCACTGTTCTTCTGTCACTCTGGCACCAAAAGAAGTGTTGTCAAGCAAAGTAGAAGCTTACACAGCATACCGTGCTGTGTTTTTCCCCACAGCATTTTCATGATTGTCATAAGAGCTGCAGTGTTTCAATTAATTAATTAGGTAAGTAAGGCTACAGCTATAACTTAATTCAATACGATTTTGAAGTGACTTAGGGCACAAATGTTAACTAATGGTTAAAAGGCCTTATCAGTGCAAGGATTTTATGTCAGAATGAGTTAAGTTACAAAGACAGATTTTTGCTATCTTTAACAGAAATTCTAAGCACAGGGACTACAGAGGGATATGCATCCTTTCACAAGCCCAAGCACAGCTCAGGACAAAGTGAAGTTAATACCCATCTGGTGGCTGACTCTACTAAAAAAGGAGACTGATGCCTTCTCAGAACTCCATGCAGATGCCATTGATTACTACAGTCTGTCCTAATTTCTAACACAGTTTCTGACAGGTACTTGTATTTGCTATCCCCAACCTTAAAAATACATTGTTCTGACTGAGCAGTAATACTACCTATGTCATCCTAGGTGTGTATCGCAAAAAAAAAAATTTTACGTCAATACCTGTCTTCTTCCTTTCATCTTGTGCTTTAAACTTGACTTTTTCCCTTGAAAAAGCTATGCTCCAAGTCTCAAGGTTCAAGAATTTCCTAAACTACACACTAGTTCCAAGTGTATCTTGCCTGATGTTCCTTGGAAGCTCTCAGTAGGGGATGCCACAGCCCAAGACCTCTCAAAGGCAGTACTGAGTCTCACAAAGAACCTCACCTCCTGGATAGAGACTCAACCCTACACAAGTCATTCTGAGGGCTCTAAAGAAAGACAGGAAATCCTTTCAAGTACTTAAAAAATGCTGAGGAGGTAGAATAGAGCATCTGTAAGTTACTTTTGTTTTTCTCCTCTATCCTAATCAGCAAATAAATCCAGACAAACTTGTTTTTCTTGAATGACTTCTCACAGCCATCACTTGTACTTCCAGACATTCAGTAAAAGGGAAAAATCATAGCAAGCTAAATGGATCCACAACTAAATTATAATAATCTGGGTATAACTAAGAATACTAGACATAGGATGTCAAAGAAAATTATCAGAGGTTGTTAAATACTCTAAATTATCAGAAATTGTTAAGTATTCTGATTTAATTCCACACACTCCACAGCTTCCTGTAGACAAAACATAAGCAGTTGTCTGAACTTCAGTTTAACAAGACTGGCTTAGTTTTATTTCTAAGTGAAATGAATCCTGTCAGAGTATCATTTTAATGAAGTAATGGCTCCCCAGGTGTTCCTAACTAGCTCGACTGTAACTTGGTACAAAGCTCACAGCTCTGAACAGATACCAGCTCTTGACTTATGTACCTGCCAAGGAAATAATCTGTAGTTATATCTGTAGTTATATCTGTATTATATATGATATAATATATATCATGCTGGGCTGTTTAATCCATTTTTACTTAGCTCTATCTCACAGAAACTAAGGGAATTCCCAAAATGCTTCTGAGGTACTGCATGTTAACACAGTCATAAAACAAATTCCTAACACTTTTTCACTTTTTTTCCCCTTTATGTTCTCTCACAACTCTCCCTACCACCACCAAACACTTTCTGCACTAATTCTATTTTTGTTTTTTTAAACAGAATTAGATAGCAGAAACAGCAGTTAGAGAAAATAAAGTGTTCAGGGGGTTTGGTTCTCCCGAAGAATCAACTCCATGAACTGCAAGCCTTCACTTATTCTTCCATGTATTAAAAAGGAGACCCAGTGACATTACCAGCCAAATAAATTTCAATTCTAATAGCTCCTCTTTGACTCAGAGCCTTAACTAGAGGAGACATGTTCACACACTGCTGCTTCTCCCAGCACTGTCTCTCTGTGGAGACAATACACAAGAGTAAAAACGTTGGAAAAGGTCGATATATAAAAGCCAGCAAGGGAGAGAAAACTTCGTTATAAAATCACTTCAACATAAAACATGGCATTTCAGTTTAAAAAAACCCAACCCAACAAACACACAAAAAGCCACATCACTTACTATTTCTATCAATTTAATCTCCTTTACTGTTAGAAAACATCTCAAACATAAGGGATTTAACATTCTTGAAAATTAAAGGTATCAATATTATTAGTTTTGAAGATGCTGTCATCCCATCTGCTGAAGCAGAAGTGCACAGAAATGGTATTCTTGTTTTCAGCATACAAACAAACCCCTATTTTACCCTATTCCTTGTATCCACTGAATTTTATTATATCAACTTTCACCTCTATCTTTTGCTGGGTAAGCTGAAGGGCAATAGTGAGCAGGAGATCAACAAACAGAAAGGAAGAGAACCCATTTGTTTATTTTTAAAGAATGGAATTGTGACAGTAAGAATTGCCTTCACACCATATCAACACTAGGCTTCCTACTGACGTGTTATTTTGGAACAAAATCAGATTTCAATCATACCCAGACATTTGTCACTTTCATTTGGATGTAAAAAAAACAAATCCAGAAACCTATGACCCACTTACCCACAAGATTTGCAGCAACACTGTAAACAGGCTCAAATTAAGAAACCCCAGAACACACTGTGAGAAACAATAGGAAATTGGAAACAATCATTCTCTGAAATTAAATTCTTGATTTTTATTTATGCCAATTATTTTTCTCTTGTTTATACACATCCTTGCTTGCACTCTCCTATTTAGAGTTTACCTTTACACGCTAGTGATACAAAAAACGTGATTCTGTTCACACAGATTCTGCCACAGAACTAACAAAAACACCTAAAAAATCTGGTCTTCAGCCCATGCTCCAACTGTATAGTTTTATACCACTTTAATTTTAATATTATTAGCAATAGATAGTATGTAGCATTGTAAAGTGTACTAAGTAATCAAATATTTCTGAAACTTTGAAGCAAGCAGCTATCAGCTACCACCTTTACCTACAACGTTTCAAGTTTTTCCTTCACAAAATATTTTATTATCCATAGAATCAGTAACGCTTTTGATAAATTATTAGATGTATTTGTTTCGTGCTCCATATTCCTCTTGCCACCCTCATCATGTCAGAATAAGGTTATCCATTCTGCAGGGCTGAAGGTTAAATAATTCACTATGACTAATGCTATCACTAAAAAGAATTTGTTTTCTTGAAAGAGCACATTCAGAGTAGCAGTTCAGATAAGGCCAGGATGGATTTTTTCTATCTCTATGACAAACCATCCCTGGTTTTCTTGTCATTTCCTCCCCCTTTAAGAAAGCATCAGGTGCACGTTCCAGCACTGCCAAGATCAACAACAGCAGATGGATGCTTTTAACTGAATCCCAGAATTGTAAAATGTGGGGATGCTTGTTTAAGGGATGCCAGAACCTGACAGGAGGAGCTTTGATACCTGTTTCATATATAACCACTTTACAGCTTTCTTTTTTCCACGTTCTTTTCCTTGCTGATCTCTGCCTCTTGTACAGCAGCCCTACCCCAGGCAGGTCGAGACGTACCTAAGACCCCGTACTCGGAAAGGGAGCTGTTGCACACGGTGTAGGGGGCCTGCTGCTCCCAGAGGTGGTTCATGGGAACACAAGTTCTCTTGTCAACTTCTTGATCATGAAGCACATGGTGACGATGGCTGCAAAGAGTCGTCGAAAGAGATTTATTAACCAAGAATCTCTTTGTGCTTTAAGAGAGCTATTGTCAAAGCTAAAGCATCAAAGCCATGTTATGGAAAGCAAGAAAGCACCATGGTTATCTTTGCTGCACACAACACCCTGGTTTGGGTGAAACCATGGGAAATACAATCACATGTCTAAAATGTAACTGCTGCCCTGTAAAGACTTTCACTGGTTATCCAGGCTTCTCAAGCACTCACAGAAACTGAAAATACCTCATCACTAGTAGAACTGGGGGGGAAAGAGAAAAGGATGAGGAAGTTGCTGCTATAAAATAGATTTATTAAAATAAAGAAATTCAGAGGAACAAATTGTTATTAAAAACATTTCGTTCTGCCTTCCTCACAAATTCTAGTATTTTCCTTGAAACAAGTGTTGTTTGTCTTTAACAGGAAAAAATGTAATTTAATCTAATTTCAGCACTGAAACTTGAAGGAGTTGTAACCTCTTTCCTGCTATTTCCACTCACATGCACCATTTACAGTTCTCTAGAACACCATTAATCAGCATTAGAATAGGGCACCAAGGAATACTACCAAAACAGAGATGACTGAAGTAATTACTGCAATCCATTAACTCTCTGAGCAGACTGAGTGAATCACAGCAATATGTCCAGCTTTACAACTGCTAACATAAGGACAGTTATTGTACTGGTAACAATACTGTGTGTTGTAGAGCTGCCAGCACTGAAGTCTGAATCTTTTTGCACTCCCCTTTGCTATAATGAACGCTAGCAAAGGAGCTCTGATATTCATCTAGAACTCAACAATGTAAAGCCAGAAAAAGACGGAACATTTAAAGAGCAGCACAGGGAGGGAAGTAGAGAGAAAGGGGGAAATTCACACACCAGGCAGCTGTTGGCAAGAATCATTTTTGCCACTGGAATTTTGATTTTATCATTCAGCCAAAGACAGAAGACTTAGCTAGGTGTTGAGCTTCTTGAGCACAAAGTTTTGTGTTTCCCTAGCAAAAGGTGATTAAGATGAGCATAGACTGAAGTTGCACATGTGCAACTGTCATATTTACTGACATCAAACCAGTATAGAATCAAGTCTGTCCCCTCTTCCCTCCATTCTCAAGAGTTTGTCTCCAAAAGGAGGTGTCTGGTGCTTCTGTCTGCAGCTTTATCTAGCTTCTATCTACTGATAGTGTTGAGGACTGAAACAGGAAGAAAACAAGCCACCACACTGAATACTGAAAGACAGAACTACTTTCTGGACAGCACTTCAGAAGCCCCAAAATAGTGAAAGCACCCCATCATGCTGTTTTATTATGGCAACATGGTACATTCAGTTCTTGCCGAATTCTAGCCAATACTATGCCAGAGAAGACAGGAACCAAGATTTATTTCTCTCTTCTGCAAGCAATCACATTCACAGTGCAGCATTCACCCCGGGAACTGGCATCACATCAAAGGTTTCAATTAAATACTTCATTAACATTTTACTCTACAGAGAATCAGGTAAGGCAGCAAACTGCATGTTATTTTACCAAGTGATGAGATGCTGCCTTCATCCATGCTCCATAGGCACTAAAAGTCTCAGTACAAAGGACGTTATTTCACTTTAAAAAGCCTCGCCAACTGTCAACCTGTTTGTTCACAGGGTATACAAGTTCCAAGCAGCCACCACTGGAATGGTATTTAAAAGACTCAGGATCTGCTGCAGCAAGTACCCGCTCTTACTTCTCAGCAATTAGATGGAATGCACCTGTACTTTTTGTTAGAAAGCAGGGGGAAAGATACCATTTCTGCGTTTCAGCAAGAGAAGGTAGAAAGTATCTAAAAATGTTTGTTCTGCCTTAAATATTATAAATTAAAGTGCTGCTTACAGATACACCGGAAATTTAATTATTATTGACTGCTAGAACCTATAACATTCAGATTAATGCTGAATTAAAGAGCCCCAACTTCCTCCTCCCTGCAGAAGACCGTATTTTTTAACAAATTGTAAAAGTTGTTTCTTTAAAAGCGGGACTTAAACAGTTTTAACAGCATTTAACAGTTATCTCAGCACTCACCTGAAAGTACCTCTCTCCACATCCTGCCCACTTAGTCGGACATGGATCCCTTCTTTGAGAACAGAGCCAAAAGCCATGTATTCTGCTAAGGCCCAGTCAACAACCCTGTTCTTGGTCATTTCCGAGCGGGCTTTCAAAATCCGAGAGAGTCCTACATCGGAATAAAGACCAGAAATGAATGGATCTATTTCAGAGAAATTCTACATTCACATTACATTCACCATTCTCCGTCCTCATTCGCTAAGCTAAGCACAGATACCAAATCACGTCTACAAATTGTTTTGCTAGAACTGAACTGCTGGCAAAACAAAACAACTTGCCTCCTGAGCAAACAGTTGTGCTCTGTTCATACCTTGTTTTGGAAGAAGAAAGTATGCTTGACTGTGTCAGAAACTACTGAAGACAATTAAAAAGACCCATGGTGAAATTCTTCTTCCTCAAGATTTATTTTCATATCTTTAACACCAAATACTGTTTTATAAGAGACTGAAAATATCAGCAATTGGGTTTCTGATTTTTTTTCTTCCTTCCTTTTCTCATTTTTTCTTGGCATTTGTCTTACTGGACTTCTGGAGATGTTACACAGTGAAACAGGCTGGATTGATCAATACTATGAATATCATATAAATAGAAAAACTGCAGCAGCTGCCAATGGATTTTCAGTTGGTAACCAATAGCTGATTTTTTCAGTGAAGGTAAACTTGTGAGCCAAAACACAAATTATAACACTGTAACTTTCAAAGGGAACAAAACTTCAGAGCTGCACACAGGTGCTTCCAGCTTTGAGGCCAGGAATCTTCTGCATTCACTGTCACTTGATATAATCTTATTTTCACATCCGCACTGATGATTTTTGTAAGATGTCCCATATGTTATTTTCCCATATTTCCCTTTCCTTACTTTCCACAATTTTACAGAAACCACCCCACTTTCCTTTCTTTCCACATAAAACTCTCATTGAAATTATCACATTTTAAGGAAAGAAAAAAGTCTTGAGAATTTTCCCTTTAGAATGTACTAAACATTTGACAAAACAAAATAATCTTCCCATTGTTTGATGCAAGACTATATGATATTAAGCTGTTTCATTCTCATGAAAGGACAAAGTACTTTAAATTTCTATTTCTCTCCCCTTCTTATTTCTCCACAAATTCTCTCTCATGGCCTTTTAAACAGCATAAAAGAATCTAACACACCTTAATTGTTTTGAACCATAAGTCTACCTTATATACTGGCAAGTGTTCCCTAGTGCCAATGGTTAATCAACTTACTAACGAGAGACCAATTTACCTTTTTAATTAGAATGTCTAATACTAAATTTTATTGGGTGACTATAATTTTTAATTTATCAGTGTCACAACAAAGTGCACAAATGTGTAGAAGAGTTTTAAATTCATCCATTAATTGTATCTGCTCAACAAGCCTGCGATTGGTAACTAGGAATGCCATACCATCATTACTTGTGTTTCATTTCCCAAAGGAACAGAGAATATTTACAGAAGACAAAATTTATTCCTTTATGAATGACTCTAGAGAGGATTAGCTAGAGATTTTAAAGAGAAAAAAGCTCTTTATTCCTTATCCTTAGTACATAGCCTACAAGTCAACAAAAGAAAAAAGATCCCTAAACAAAGGGTCTCCATGTTTCCCCATGGAATGAGCAGGTTATTGCTCCCAATAGTTGCTAGATTTCATCCTGACCAGGAAGTAAAACTATCTCAGAACTCTGAGACAGTGTTGGGGCTCCCCAGTGACACAGGCACTTACTGTAACAGATGCCAAAGTGAGAACTGAATCTTTTCAGAACAAAAGTTAAGACATTTTGGAAAAAAATGCAAGGACTTGAAGAACGAAAGGAGTCATTACTTAAGGCTGCAAAGAGACTTTTACCTCCCTCAGAGAAAAATCTATTTTAATTAGGTATGGAACAGAAGTGGTGTGATACAGAAAGAATATTAGGCTGAGAACAAGTAGCGGGAACTTAAATGTCACATTCTCCTCAGCCATAGAGTGGAAGAGTCAAAGTAAAAAGAGTCACAGGCATTTTCTTCTTTGAGAAAAGGCCCAAGAATAATTTCTGTGCAGAAATACAGAAATGGAGCAAGACACGAAGTCAGCAGGAGACACAAAGCCTTCAGCTGACCTGAGTGTATTTTGAAGTCTTTGACTGGCACTGAACTAGCGACGTTGCCAATGTGCGTCAGCAGCTCTTCCGAAATGCCTGTCGGAGGGCAAGACATGCTCTTGGGTTCTCCATCCATGTTAAAGAAGCCTGGAAGGAAAAGATTTGGTGAGACATTCAAGGACTGTTTAGGGGATATGTATATTATCTACAGTTTATTTAACAACTCAAGTGACATTCTAAGCAGCAGACTAAGCCTAGTTCTTCCCCTTTTGCTGGGAAATGAAAAATTTGATTGTCTGCATGACAACAGAAGTTGAGCTTACAGGCCCACAATGATCTATTTTGTTTCTGCTTTCACTCGCTCTGAAGTCCAACTATGTGGGCAGAGGCAGACAATAAAAGGCATATGGCACCTCAATCCCTCAAATAAAAATAAATTTTAAAATGAATAAATAACATGAGACATACTCCTTCTTCCAGACAGCACAGTTAACAGTACAGGAAAACCACTTCTCTGCTAAACTGGAAAAATGGCTTTTTCAAAGTCACACCTTACTTGGTTTGCTTTTTTAACAAAAGCATTTATTTCAAATTGATCTGGCAGAATGCTGTATGTACTATTAACAGGGGTAAATCAAAGGTCACATATTCCATTTTAAAGGAACACTGTCTGATAAAATCTATTTAAATCCTAGATTCTGGACTCAAAATAAAAGCACATTTAGATAACACTAGGATAAGTGAAAGGATACTCCTTACCAGGCCAAGGTGAATCAAGCCAGTGCTTGATATGAAGGATCTTATTATCCTTAGATCTAGTATACGCTTCTTCACATATTCTATCATACTTTGCAATTTCTTCCTGTAGAACAAGGAGTTTTCTTAAATGGATAAACATAACACCCTCATATCTTACAGATGACACCTCTCACTCAGCAGGCTAAAACCAGCTATTTAATTCCATGAGAAAATTTAGTTACAACAACGCAAATAAATAGAATTAATTTTATCTAGGATCAAACTGCCTTCTAGAAACATGCTTACACACATTACTCTACATAAATCATTTAGTCCATTGGACAGGTGTTACAGAGGAGTGTACCAAGAGCTGAAGCTGCAAGCATTGCTCTAGAGTGAGACAGAACTGAAATACTAAATATAATTTACAGTCATACTTCTAAGATCAAAACCATCCAGCTCTCATAGTCCTGGCTACAAAAGCCACTAAAGTTTGGAAAAGAAACTTCAAAAAAATTAGTCTGTCTGGGAGAGTCCAGCAAAGAATCTGCTGGCCACACCTCTCAATGGCAACAGATAGATTGCCATATTCTGTAGAGGCAGAATGCCTCTGCAATACCTGTGTTTCATTCCAGAGCCACACTCAAGTTACCGAGCTAGCTAATCTTTAAAGGAATTAACAGCAATGTTGAAGTCCATCTGTAAACCCAAATATCCATCCAGGATCCTAGATCTAGTGCCTTTACAGGCACACTCTTACAATAAATGATTCAGGAAAGCTACTTCTGCACAAGGTATGATCATTTTTACAGACAACAAACTGCTTTTTTCTTGATCTGTAGTATCACGTCACTACACCTTCACAGAAGGTCCTTTGCTTCATCTGCACTCTAAACACCCAGTCTCAAAATAATTAAGGTAAAGACCTAACTAATTTAATACAGACACCAGGCTCTACACCTCATCTTGCTGGAATATTCCAAATGATCGCTGAGCTTGGTTGAATTCTTTCAAGAAAATAAAAAAGTTAATTTGGTTCTATTGCATCACTGCTGGACACAAGCCTGCCAACGTTATCAATATGAAGCTATGAACAGGAGTGTTCAAATACTGTGTTGTTGCTGAATCAAGGTTCTAGAGATGAAGAACGGCTGAAAAATGCCTCTCTTTTGCAATGTTCTCATTTAATCACCTTTTTCCCTCAGAATAGAAGCAATTTTTTATGTGCAATATATATTAATTACTTCAGAGCACTTCCAGTCCTTTTGTTACAACCATAGTCTTTTACATGAAAATCCAAGCCAAATTGAAACAGAAACTGTCAAAGGGTGAAGGCTTATCACCGTAAGGAAGTTTCAAACAGGCAGCATACAGTGACAGTTGTATCTTTCTCCTTACAACTCCTAAGGTTCTTTTAACTCTGCTGGCATGTACCTCAAACTCCTGCAGTGTCACAGTCCCATCCGCAATCAGTTTGTCAGCGTATTTCTTCAGCACAGGCACCTGCTTATGGATCTGCTTGTACATCAGAGGCTGGGTGAACATGGGCTCATCCATTTCATTGTGCCCTCTCCTACGGTAACAAACCTACAAATGGAAACATTGCTGCTGTTGATAAGGAAAAATGTAAAACGGAATACTTTCATTTCAAAATTTTACAGAGATTTTAAGAGGTTTACTGTATAAAAAACATTTATGGCTTCTTGTGGGTCTGTTAGTTGCTTGGGTTTTTTAAAACGAAGAAACTAAACACCTTCAAAATCAAAAACAAAATCAAATCTTGACTGGACCTTCTGAGCCGCAAAAAAAATAAGAGTAGTACATAATGCACAGAATGAAAAGTTAAGAAAACCAAGACTTACCAAGTCAACAACCACGTCTTTATTGAAAGTGTTTCGCCACTCTGCAGCTACGCTGCACACATACATCACTGCTTCAGGGTCATCAGCATTCACATGGAAAATGGGAGCATTGACCACACGAGCAACATCAGTGGGATATGGAGATGAACGGGCCATACGAGGGTCTGTGGTGAAGCCAATCTAAAAATTCCAGAAACTTCTATTAAAATAATTTAGGGACCTCCCTCTACTCTGTTTTGAATGAAGTTTGCATTTAATAGCCATTCACAGAGCAACAGCATCAGCTTTTTATTTTGGCTAGCTTCTTTTTGCTCCCTTAAAAATCAAAGCAAGCCTAATCCAATTAAGTATTACAAATTGAATGGAATACATGTTGGTGGTAAAATATTATCCACTCAAGAGTTGCTAGTTACTAGGATCATTTTCAGAAACATCCCAACCATTCTAATAACAAGAGGGGACAAGGAACCCAGTTATTAACAAACAATAAAAAGAGATAGATGAGCAAATATTCAGCAGTGAAGTTGATTGGAAAAGGCTCTACTTGTTACCTGGTTGTTGACCACAACATGAATTGTGCCATTTGTGGTATAGGATGGGAGGTCACTAAGATGAAATGTCTCATAAACCACTCCTTGTCCTGCAAAGGCAGCATCCCCATGTAATAATATGGACATAACCTAAGAGGGAGAATTATACACACATATCCACATATATTAGAAAGGAAAACTGCAATTTAAGCTTCTCAGCAGGATTTCTTGGCTCTATATTTCTGTAGTGCTTATAAAATAAAACAGTAATTTTTAAATAAACCATCAATTTCTCAGCATTCTGCTGCCTTTTCTCAGTTTGCAAATGAAATAAAGCTTTAAGCCTACTTCTTGAAGTTACCTTTGAGGTATCATGTCAGAAACCTTACCTAGTTCAACAGGTGATTTACCCCTTCTGTGAAGGAGGAAAAGAGGAAGGTTCTGTGATATGAAACTACTGGCAAATTATTTTTATTGGAAATACCATGAAAAACTACCATTAAAAGTTACTATATTAAGCAATCTTTACCTTTTTCCCCGCTGTATCCCCTCGATAAAATTGCTCAGCTTTTGTTTTCCCTTGCACAACAGGATCAACTGCTTCCAAGTGAGAAGGGTTAGCCATCAGGGACAGAGTGATTTTCTTGTTTGTTACTCGGTTGATCCTCTCATGGTACATTCCCAGATGATATTTTACATCCCCAGATCCCTAATATGAAAGATGTAATCACAATTCAGGAATGTCATTCAGACCTACTCCATCTGATTCACTAGGCCTAAAATTTGTGCTTCAGCCTGAAAAATGCATCTGGTTACCTGATCATCAGTGCGCACTATGGGTTTGACACCATAATTTCAAACTGGGATGCTGCTCCTTTTCTATTATCTTACTGTTGTCATCAAATGTTAGATAAATACTCATAGCATATAAATACTCTGTTCATTTATATAAAATAAAAAGAGATGCTTAGAGATTATGAACTCTGTCAAATGGAACTGTTTATCTACAGTCACTCCTGAGAGACGTTCTGCATGTTAGAAGCATAACATAATTTTTAAATTTAAGAAGTTTCACCAAATCATGTTCCTCAAACTAGAAAAGAAGGCAATGCAGCTGATAATGCTGTTTTCATAGTAACCGTGACCAAAGCAACTCTTGAATGTTGACCTCTCCATACAGATCTATTGTAAAAAGCATCTTACCTCATCAGCTGCTTCAAGTTTGGGATCAAACTGACAGAAGATCTGCTCCAGCTCTTTTCGGATTACATTAGCCAATACATTCAGCCGACCTCTAAGAAAATTCCAGACACGGTTATGTCTCAAAAATGGTACTAACAGAGTCAACAGTATAAAACTTAAAAATCTGCAAACCACCCCATCGGAAATTTGCAAATGTTCTCTTCAAACTTTTGAGCCCAAAACCCTTGATTCAACCCTTTTTCCCATTACAAAGTTCCTCCAATACATTCCCTCAGACATTCTAGAACATCTAGTTATCCAAGTGAATTTTGTAGCTATCTAGCAAACTTTACATAATTCCCTTAAAAATTAGTTAAGGCAGACTGCAAAAGTAAGTTCAAAACTACCTCACCAAGCTTTCCCAGTTCTAGACCCTATGCAATGGCAGAGACATTGCATGGCTGCTGCCACATTTGCTTGAAGCTTCGAAGTACACTGAGGAGAGTTTCTCCACCATCTACGTGTGAAGCCTGTAGCCTCTTACTGACAGGCATTTATTAAGTTCTGTGTTCCCATTACTTGCTATGACTGACTCTTGCTACCTCAGCTTCTCTAATATCAACTTTCTAAGTAAAATTCTAGAACACAAAACTTGTCTTAATACAATAAGCCCATTTGTTGGGGCGTTTCCATTGGCATTACCTATGAGGCATTCCCATTATAACATATTCGATTCCCATTTCACTGGATTTATCAATGATGGTCTTAAGTGCAGGAATCATTACTTCACATCCTTCCAAACCAAATCTCTTTTCGGAAGACCACTTGCGAGCAAGGAAGTCTTCAAATCTTTGCCAAAAAGAAACACAAAAAAGCAAGAGAAATTATTTGTACTAAGGCAATGTAGCAAATACTTACTGTCTACCATCTTACAGCAAATAAAATTACATTAAACTGTTTTAAAGCGTCTGTGAATAAGGAATTAAGTCACACATGGGAAGGGAAACACAGGGAAGAATTGTCTTCTTTCTCCCCCATCTGAAAAGTATTTAGTAGGACTTTGAAACAATTAAGAGTCCCCACCCCAAACAAAAATCACTTTCTAAGTCAAACTCTGTTCTCAGGTACACAAATAATGACCACTGGAAAGGCAGAGACATAGCAAAGAAGTCTCTTCTATGAGCTGAAGAAAATATAACAGAGAACCCGCATTTTCTAATACTTGTAAAAAAACCAGAGTAGAAAGCACGCTTATTCCATAGGTCTCATTCAATAGCAAGGCTCCTCAGTCTATGTGATGTAACAGTTGGGAATGGGCCAAGAACCAGGACACCGGTATCTCTGCCTCAGCTTCAGCAGCAGAATGATGTCAATCCCTGACAGCTCTAAGCTCTTTCATCCTGTAATGTATTTGGGCCAGAGGCAATGTGAGTGGTTAAAAAGTATCTTTTAACAAACACTGAAAGGATTATACATTGTAAAGCTTGGAGATACAAAAGGCAAAGAAAATACATCTTCATGAATGTAACTGTATTGGTTACATCATCTGTGCAGTGCCTCGACTGTAACACTGCCATAATCCATTAATACTCAGCTTATTCCTCACTTAGAATGCTGACATTTTCCTCTTTAGACTGAAGTCCTAAAGGCAATGATATGAATTGTTGCCAAAAGTCTCTCCTAGCTCACCCATCAATACTTTACAATCCAACCATCTAAGAAACAACCCAGGACCTCAGCTGAGCTATTCTGCCACAATTCCTCAGGGGAGTCCATGGGGCTATACCAGTTTTTATATAAAGGGAAAGTGGTGTCCCACGTGAACAGCAGGTCCCACAAGGTGAATAAAATCAGTGCCAATTTCCTCCTCTTTGCAGCAGTAAGTTTAGCCAGTACTGGACAAGCAGCAAGTTCATTCCTTGAGGCAAACTGCCACACAGTGTGCAGAGCTACAGTATTTCACAGTCACACCTTGCCAGTCCCTCACATGCCACTGTGAGTCACAGAGGCTCAGCCCCTGTCACTGCATGCATTCAGTACCCAGTGAGGAATACATCTAATGAAAGCTGGTTGCTCTCAGAAGGGATAACCTGGAAATGCTTGATCCTGCTCAGACCAGATGCCACATCAGGGTCTAACATGTTTACTAATGTATTACAAAGTAGCTCAAAAATATACAATTAGTATTTTACACAAGGAGGAGTTAAAAATTACCCTTTGTTCAATAACCTATCAGTGAAATCCACAAGGGATGAGAAATGAAAGTTTAAAATTCAGTTTCAAGTACCTGAACTCTGTAGTACTTGGAATGAACATTTTTGAAAACAGTGTTCTTGAGCAAAACAATGAAAACCTGCTTTACAAAGCCACAAATCTCAAGAGAACAATCAGTTTTCCACAAAACCAGACTTATTTCCTAGGTCATTTTCAAACAATAAAATAAAAAGCACTCTAAAGATAGCTGGATGGAAATTTTTGTAAAACTTTTTTCTTCCCTTTTCAGCAGACAATTAATTTGGCAAAAGATGAACATTAGGCTCCTTCATGCTACTAGAAACCCCAGATCTTTCCACAGCTTAGGCAGGAATAAAAGCACAAATTCTTGTCTTAGGATAAATGAAGATGGTTCATACTGAGGGTCTGTTAAACAAAGTTACCCAATTGTAATATTCACTTGACCATTAAATGACATTTTTGTTTCTGTTTAAATGAAACTTTAATGAGACATTTTAACACTGGCGAACTAAACACCTGGCAAAAATATCTTTTGTCACCTCCAATGAGCACTTCATTTTTAGGTCTTTGAACATAGAATCTTAAGCAAAAGGCATGCCTTTATAAATCTCTGACTCTTGTGTTTAACAAAGGACACACACACTGTTTCAGATTGTAGGGACTGAAATAAGTCCTGTTTCTGCGAAGCCTTGTTCCAGGGGTAAGAGGATAATTCAGTCTCTGGGATCACAGTATTTCCACACAAATAGCCACAATGGGAGCAGTCAATAAGCTGTTTCCAAATGTGTTTTCTTATATTGCAGAGAATAAAACTGCTGCTGCCAGGTCATGCAACAGTACAGCACATCTTGGCACACCTCAAAATGAAAAGGGCTGAAACACGACTTGAAATCACATTGTTCTGACACTTATTTTCTGAAACAGGCTACAAATCTTTAACACAAATGTACATTACTAGTCTGGTGAAACAGCTTTTTCCCAGTTTACCTCCTCAAGCCAACAAAAAGATTGCCAGGCCTGCCACTAAAGGTCTTTTAAGATAACAGAATACCAACACAGACCTGACAGCTTCCTCACAGCACACACCTTCCTTTGATATGGCAGCCAGGTTAACTGCACCCACCTGTACTCCAGATTTCAGTGAGACTGTTCACCCCCACCTCAGCAGCTTCCAGATCACAGAGCAGTGTCCCAGCCCCAGCCCAGCGTACCTCATTGAGCGCACCAGCCTTGCCAGCAAAGTCCTTTTCTCCTCGTTTGTGAACTTCATAACTCCCGGCGTCTCAAACTTCTGACGGATCCACTGGCACTGCTCCACATCATTGATGAACATATACTCCAGGCCAATGTGTTGGCAGTAGGTATGCTAGCAAGTGAAAACACCAACAGAGAAGCTTTAGGAGCTGGTGGGCCACAAAGACACTAATATATTTTTTATTATATTCTCTGTTACTCTCCTGAAAGCTACCTTGTCTTCCTCTTCCACAGTATCTTCCCCAAAGTAATTCTATAAGTGAATGAATTATTTTACTGAATCTAGTTTTGTACCAAAAAACTGTCTCTGCAAAGTAACATTTCAAAGTCTTAAAACTGGAAGATTCTCATTTGGTGGTACACTCAAAGTAGGCCAATAAAGTTGCCTGGCATATTTCACCTCACTCAGTGCTGTTCTTATGGGCATAGTACACTCTTCTTCAGATGCACCAGCAAACATTTCAAGTAATTTATCAAAACTTGTGCCTTTTATCATATCTTATTTAAATGTCACCTTAAATCAAGCAATAAAGACAGTGAGAAGACAGCTATGAAGTCTAATGCCAATTATCTGATAACTGTCAAGTTTCAGAAACCGGGAAATGTGAAAAAGAACCCAAGCAGCTGAGAGCAGAGAAAGGACAGGAAGAAATGCAGACACAACAGAAATTTTATTTCCTTGTTAATTTTTTTCATTTTCTTACCTTAAAAAGAGTGTTTCATTAGGAAAAATATGTCCACAATACAAGTCAACAGAAATAAGACCTACTGTGAGTTTGAGACAGAACTACTTTCAACATAGTGTGTGCTCTCTACTGCTTTTAAGAAAGCACTGAATGTTAACCTCAATTAAAAAAAAAAACCAAAGCTCAAGAGTGAGGAGGAAAGCAGAGGGTTCTCTCTCCTTAACACGAATCGGTCCCTTAAGGCTTTCAGATTTTGCTATTGATTTTGCCCTTTTATTTGCACATTACAATTTTAAGGATTATCTCTTGAAAATTGCTACATAGATAAGCTAGAAGTACAAAAGCAAAACAAAAAATCAACCCAAACAAATATAGAGCTCAAATGCACAACAGAGATAATGTGGTTTAACAATTTACCATGCCTCAGCTAAGCCAATGTAAAAGTCAAACAACAGGGAATATCCAACAATGACTCACTCGGCAGTCCACAAATTCATTACCATTCCTACTTGCTGCTTTGCTATTTGGAGTTCGCCTCTAATGATATTTATTCCTTCAAATCAGTTTTTCTTTGAATTATTTTAGCTTTGATGACTTCCTATGGCATAAACCATGTTACCTGTCAGACAATGAAACTCTAGAAAAAAGACTGGGGATGGAAAACAAGGACCATCACTGTCTACAAGCTACAGCTGGTCTTGAATTTGTTACCCAGCCTTCATATTTTTCCTCAGGTAAAGGTCTCACTAGAGCTGGGGATCTGAAAGCAATTCCTGAATGTCCTGACCACTGTGTGCACAGGTGTTTTATCTGTGGTACAACACTTAAAAGACAATTTCTAAAGGCTCTACCCCTTTTAAGCAATAGCAGTTCTTTCCAGAACGAGAGCTGGCATTAGTATGCTACCATATTCACCTCTTTTATACTCATCCTTAATCTACGTATTTCCGATATCCAGCTAATTGCACCAATTAGCTGCTACCTCTAGAAATAGTACAAAGGTTATTTTTAATGTTGTTGGAACCCTTTACATGCTCTATTAATAACTGGCAAATGATAAGGGGGTTTTGTGACTGACACCTGGAAAAAGTTCACTTTGGTCTGAATGAAAACAGTCACTAATGAAAAAATGTCCCACTGACCTCCAGGCGTTTGATGATCTCTCGTAAAGAAAGACTGTTGTCATTTCCTCCTATGAAGGTGGTTGTTGGCAGCTGAAAGACTTTGTCCAAATCTGACTCATGCAAACCATAAAACCCTACAACAGGTACATTATTGATTTGCAAAGTAGAACAGGAAACAAAAGGAAACCAGCATTGTTTTTCAAACCATGGCAATCACATTTAATAAAGCAGTATTAAGAAAGAAGGTACCAGATTAAAAATTGAAAGTGTGACTATTTTGAAGGTATCCATTATTAAAATGGACTTTAATCTGGATTTTAAAATGAGTGTTTTAATTAAATAGTCATTGTTCAATTCTTTTTTAAATGCTCAGATGAAACAACTGAAATTAGAATCATCCAAGCCTTTTTTATATCTTAGCATATTAAGACACATGGCATCAATTTTCCACACTCCTTCTTGCAGCTCACTGTTTAATAAAATAACCTATTCTATCACGAGCAACAAACACAAATAGAATCCCTTCTCACAGACAGGACCAGTTGGTTGGAAGCATATTACATTAACAGATAGAGAAAATGCCCAACAGGTTCAATAAAATGCTGTACAAGCACTCTGGAGAATTTTCAAGGTATTTCTATTCATCCTCTTTCTCTTGTTAGGAAAATTAGTTTGAAATAGCCATGTAATGACCTGTACAGCTCTAGGTCCCAGGCAGTGACCCCTTACAAAACACACAGATTTCCACATCCCCACCATCTAAAACTTGTTTAACCACATTGACCCATCTTGATTTGGACATATCTAAACTTGTTCTGGCTGAGAATATTATTTAAGAAAATATTTAATCTATCTATTATGCAGTTTCGAAAGCCAAATTATACAACAGACAAGACTGAAAGACTGGTATCAATGCAAGTTAAAGGCCTTGTATGATACAAGTTTAACCTAGACCTGTTAAATGAAGGAAGGAAAAATAGCTTCTGTTAGTTGTAAGAAGCAAGTGTACAACACTTAATATTTACACACAGTCGTTACAGAACTTTATATATACATTAAAACCACATACGTGCCTATACACGTAAAAATATTTGAAAAATAAAAAATAGCTTCTCTATTTTTAATTTTGAATGCTTTATCTCGGTTCCAGATAAGCTGCAGACATCCACTTTAATACTGATATGACAGCATGCACATAACTCTTAAATCAATAAAATAATTAAATGTTAAGTGATTTTTCTGAAGATAAAAGCAAAGTGGCAATTTAAAGGTGAAATAATAACAGCACCTAAGAGTTGAAGTCAGGCCATGCAACTGCATTGCCACCACTTCTACTATACAGCACTATACAGTCAGTAAGTAACACATTTTGTGTTTTAAAAAGAATATATCTTAAAACATTAATTTTGGTTTCAATATAAATTTTAATACTATATTAAAATTTCAAACCTGGAGTGGCCAAAAAAAAAGCATAGGTACCACTACTTCTCCTTTTTGGTATTGCAACATGTTTTTTCCCAGAAGGAGGGGCAAGTGACACAGGGGACGACAGGGCCTTAGTGTCATTT
The DNA here is from genome assembly GCA_013397975.1 of Machaerirhynchus nigripectus. NCBI lineage: Eukaryota > Metazoa > Chordata > Aves > Passeriformes > Dicruridae > Machaerirhynchus > Machaerirhynchus nigripectus. Next base: position 1,445,099 of record VZRQ01009973.1, read on the forward strand.
GAAACAAAGCAGTGCATTTATTTCTTTGCTTTTGCTGACTTTCCCTCAGACTTCAAAGGCTCTTGATGTCCTCTCATGCATAAACCAGAACACATACAGGAGTGATTTGGGCACACAAAGAACATCTGTGCTGTGTACCACAGCACCACACATTTATTGAAGCATCACTTGTGTTTAAAGGGATACAACCTTACTGAAATCCCAAAAGCAATTCTACAGTGTGACTCATGTAGTAGGTACATCTCTAATTACCTGCATTTTTAGAGGCAACTCTCAGAAGAAATTTCCTACCACAAGGTTTCTCAAAAAGAAACCAGAAGATGGGACAAAGAAAATGCACAGAAAAATCAAATGTTAAAATATTTTCTGTCCTGCCAAAGACCTTTCATAAGTTTCCTGCCTGAAACATTCAAGGATAGGCATTTGAGATCTTCCGCTATTTTTGCAGTGCCACGACTGGGTTATAAATTTTGTTTTCCCTCACAAATTGAAGTCTTAAGGGTTACACTCTTAAACACATCCCCCCATCTCATTCAGACGTCTGGCATATTTTTCCTATGGGCATGAGGGTTTCAGTAGATGCCTTCTGACCAGTCACAACACCCTGTACTAAACTATCTGTAGGGTTTAAAGAAATGTGTACTGACATGCTAGCAGTCACCCATGCTCCAAACTAATTATATTTGCTCAGTAAATGTCTCATGTATTTTCTAGTAGGTACTTTTCTTTAATTAAAGCTGACAAACTTCAGAGAGAAGACCCAATTTGTGTAAGCACCTCTCTATTTAGTCTTAAGTATTCACTTCCTTTATATGATCAGAACTGTTTCTTTCCCTACACCAGAAACAGAAAACAGAGCAGCAAAGAGGCAGTAGATATGCTTACAGTAAAATTAAGCAGAATGTGTTTTATTTACTTCCTCCACTATGTTTTATGTCTGATGGAAAAAGCTTCCTTACACATCAAAGAAAAATTGATCCAGTGTCTTCATCAAGTAGAAAACCACATTTTAAACAAACCTGGTAGATTGAAGTGCAAAGAAAAATCAATCAGGTGTTTTTTTAGTCAAGTAGAGAGAGGCAAAGAAATTGATCAGTGCAATTTCTCAGACACAAGCCCTTCCAACAATGAGAAAAACCTTTGCAAAAGCAGACCCTAGTGCACTACACTTTTTCAGCAGTAAACTGAAGTTTATAATAGAAGATATAATCACCACTGGATTATATCCACAGGTAAAGAATTCTACACTTTTCATGTTTTCCTCTGATAACTTCAAAAAGACTTCCTCAAGATATACAGAAGGAGTAAGTATCAGACATTAGAATCCAAACTGGGTATGAAATTTACCCTAAGTTCCTCTGTCCAGTACTTTATTGCTTGGTTTCCCTACTGACTAGCCTTCAAATGTCCCTGGTTCAAACAAGTATGAACTGTAATGCTGTAAGAGTAATTTAGATTAGCAGAATCTTGGCCCAATGTATTGATTAGTATTAATTTCTGTTGTGGTTCAAAAATAAAACATTTAGGGGGTTTATAGTTTATAATCATCATTCATCAGACGGTGAATTCACAGGAACCTCACCTGTAATCTCAGAGGAGAAATTCCATTGTCCTGAAATTTTAGCCTCCTTACAGATGCTCAAAAGTACTATGTCATGACATCAGCAAGCAGAAAAGGTAGAAACTTCCCTGAAATGTGGCAACCCTGCCCATAGAGGGGAGCTGGAACTAGGTGATCTTTAAGATCTCTTCCAACCCAATCCTTTCCATGAATCTGTGAAATGTCCTATTAAATCACCTCAGCCCAATGATACACAAATGAGCATTGCAAATAAGAAGGCACACAGCTTACACACCAAGTTTATCAATTGTGGTAATAAGGTCAGATGGAATAAATGAATCCAAATCTGCATCCAGAATTCCAAGGGGATCTAGCTGAGCCACATGATGGCCACGGATCTGAAAAAGGAGGAAAGTAAGAGCAAAATGAAATCACACTAACAAAAGTCAGACAAAGGGAAAAAGTCAGTGACATCTCTCCATAGTATGTATATCAGCCATTAAGTCGAACAAGCAAACATCACTAATGTGATGACAGGGTTACATATTCCTCAAGTTTTCCCATAAGAACAAAAAATAAGCATTATATCACTAAATACATATATACCTCTATCAAAAAAACACACATTACAACATAATCTTTATTATGTCTGACACACAGTTTAACTGGGATTACACTGGAGTTTAAGGGAAAAAGGCTACTGTAGAGTACGTTTTCAATCTCTGGGTAAAATTAAGAAATTATGATGAGCTTATAGATGTTACCCTCTGCCCATTCAGTCGTTTTGTATTTTTGCTTGAATCCTCCTTTCTGCACCTGCAGTACATTAAAATACATTGCTGACTCAAAACAGATTGGTGCTGAAGTAGTTTATACTGGCAATGAAGGGATCACTCTTCCTAAGCTCTGCTCCACAGCAGATAGCATCCGACAGCATCTATTTTCATTTATGAAGTTTCAGAAATTTGTTCTATGGCAGAATTTATATTCAAGACACTGAAGAGCACAAATTGAGTGAGGAATTTAGCCAGCTTCCAATGATCAGTGTGACTGGTGTTAATGCATGCTACAAGTTACTATAAACTAGTGCTTTATCATATAACATTGCTACAGAAGAAATAACTAGTTGATCCAATAGAGCCACAAATATGAAACCATTTTTAATATGCCTCTTATGTTTGACTATCATATAGCAAATTTATTATAAGCTTTGTATAGATGAATATATTAATAATTTCTCCTTATAATTTTTCTTTTTAATAACAGATTTTCATCCCTTGGGTAGAATTTCATTCACATGCCTAGTACCCTAATTGTCCCTCAAAAAACCCCGAAATTATAAAGTGCAATATTAACAGTGAAGTGCATCACACAGTAATAGAATATGATTAGAGTGTGGTTCATCAAGAAGGGACCTGTAAAAACACTGTTCAATTATCATATACTTGCAGGAAAGTTTATAACAAAATGGTTTCCAGTCATAAGAAACCAGAAATATGGCATCTTTCTTGCAACTACCAGCCCTGTAAACTCAGCCTGATTTCTGTGATTCTTTGCATCTCATGAATCACCAGTAATGAAATGCTGACAGGCCAAATGATGCCCACAGCAACATCTGTGCCATCTGACTGTATACAGCAACACGAAGTTTATCTGAGTGGAACAAAGCAAACAATTCTGTCTCAAATGTAATCAACAGGAAAGAATTCACCTCCCTTAGTTACATCTGCTCTTCAGTATTGAGAGGAAGAGGAAGAAGACCAGCAAGAACGCGAAAACCCAGAACGGCAGATCAGTCAATGCTGTGCCACATTAGTTCAGGAGCAGTTTGGTCTTTCACTAAAAGACAGTATTTTCCTCAATATCAAGCTTTTTTTTAATAACTTCTACTACTTTCACTGAATACAGAACACTAACATCTGTAAAAGTCAGGGATCGACCTTGTGAAAACACATACACATAAAATCTTCATCAGTTGCCATAACTTTGACCAAACACAAGTACAGACTGCCAGAAATGAGACCTTGATTTCTCTGGCCTCACTTTTGTTAAGCACACAGATCTTTCTGAAAATCCTTCTTTCAGCATGCCAGTGCTCTCTGTTAGAACAAGGAATAGATTAACTGCCTTCTCAGAAGTCCAGCTCAACAGACCACAAAGCAGTTTACCACAAAAACCATAAAACACTGACAGGTTTGAGAAATGACAATTCTGTATCCTTCTCCATTTCATTTCATTATCAGGCAAAGGAAGGTCACAAATTATCATAGCCCTTCAACACTGAATTTAGAGGGTACTAAATACCTTTTAAAAAGCAGACAGTTGCCTTAGGCAATCCTCTGTGACTATTTGTTGCAGACAGATGGGTGCCTGCCATTTATACAGACATTCCTGTTCCATCACTTGACAAATACAGGGAGCAAAATGGCAATCCCTGAACTATTTTCAAGTAAATTGTGTCAAAGCAGCCTAGCATTCTCCAATTTTCTCTAATACTTCACCAAATTTTTACTGAAAAAGTGGTTATTTTCTACATATCTATTTCTAAGCAAATTCCACATATTCTTGATATTCACAAACATTTCTACTCTTTAATAACAGCCCTCCAACTCAATGGTGACAATGAGATGTGTACAAAAAAAGATCTTGTAAGAAGTTCCTCTTCTTTTCCTCTCATGACACCAGACAGGATTTAAAATACTTAGGGCAGGGAGGAACAGATCTGCTCAAATCAAACTGGAGGAAATTTCTTGGGAAGTTACTCATTTAAAAATTGTGGAATATTTTGTTAAACACAGATCTAGTTTTACGTGTTGGTTATTTTGGGTTTTTTTTTTTAAATAATTTTTAAGCCTTTTATTGAAATTAAGACACTAAATACAAGTCTAAACAAAATTATTGAAACTTGTTTTTCATTTGGAAAACATCTAACAAAACCCACTGTCCTATTTCCAAATTACTTCTTCTTTTAGAGGAAAAACAATGAAATTAGACTTAATTTCTTAATTTAATAAAAGGGTTAAAAATCAGAGTGTGAAACAAAGTCAATTTTGATGAACAGCTCTCTAAAAGAAATCCATCAAAGCTAACCCAAACAGTACTGTCAGCCTCCCAAAATTCACTTTCTGGTTAATTCATCATTTCTCCTCTCTCTTTTTACCTATAATCCCACTCAAATCAGGAATCTCAAAATTCACCTTAGATGTATGAGAAGGCAAGTACATTTCATCCTTTCTTAAAGAAAGACCATAACATTTAGAACTGTAATACAAACATTCCCAGAGATGAAGGCAGACTTTCACAAACCACTATCTCCATAAAGTCCTTCCAGGCTAAGTCAGATGACCAACATCAGGTCTGTGGGTGATCTGAATTAGGAATTTGCTAAACCAGGGGGTCACCCCAGTCTGAATGCAACACTTCCATGTTTAGATACTGTGTTGGAAAAAAAAAGCTGTCTAGTTCCAGGCATTTTGGATTAGAAGCAAGACAACAGACCAGAAAACAAAGGAGAACATAAAAAGGAAGAAGGTTGTTTGCAAAGGAGAGGCCTTCTCACACCCACCCCAGAGCACACTTACTTGGTATGCCCTTATCAACGACTGCACAGCAAGGTGGTCTTCAACAACCTTTTCAGCTTTCCCCGGTGTCGGGGCCAGGCCGTGGCTCTGCAGAAATGACGCCTTTCCTTCCAGCTGAGCTGGCAGATGGGGATCATGTGCTCGGCCAGCATTAGCACTTCGGAAAAACACATCCCAGGACTGGACACGTGTACAGCGAAGGAAGAGAAATATTTATTACCTCAAACGAAAGTCGAAACCAAAGCGGATCTTTCAAGCTGCAAACAGAACCTCACTGCATTATAGTGTTAAACACCACTAATAGCAAAATAAAAGAGCACTGATATGTCCTAATCTTGGTAGCAACTGTGTGTTTTATTTACACACAACACTGTTCCTCTCATTTCTTACACCAAGCTTGCTCAGCAGAAAACTCTCCAGCACACAGGACTGTAAAGCATCTCCATACATTATCCATTCCCACAGCTCTTTTTAATTGTGCTGTTTATTCAGGCAGCCAAGAATGGGTATGATATTATGCTGCTGGTAAAGAGCTATCAAGCCTATAAAGCAAAGAATCTTAATAAACTAAAAGAATCCATTCCTTTAATGATACTTATAGAATTTATGGTACTTCAAGACACTCACTGATTACACTAAATCAGCATCAGTCCTTAAGAGCTTTTCTTGAAGAAACTTTAAAAGCAATTAAAGGGTTTTTTGAGTGAGACTGGTTCTAAGATCCTTTCCTCACCATCTTAGGTTACTATGAAAGAAATTATGGGCCTGGTTTCAGGTGCAAGTCATAATTTTAAGAAAGTACTTATCTCAGAAACTGAATCACAACAAACAAAAGATACTTTTATTTCCTTTTGTACTCTTACACAAGCTACTTCATTCACAAATGCCCAAATCTTGTTTTCCTGAACTGCTTCCACTCTGAGAGGTGGTCACTGTGCCAGCTTACAATAGTATCAGGTATATGAATGCTAACAGAGAGCAGCAGAATGGGATAAAATACCTGAGACACTTAGACTCAACAAAGAAGGAAGTCTGTGTAAAACACTTCTCTCAGTTGGCTAACTTCAGAAAACAAAAAGGAAGCTATTTAAAAACTTTAGTATTTTTGTGACTGGAATAGAAGAACTGCAAGAGATAAATTTCTGCAAGGCTGTGAGTGCAAATTTCAATTACGTTTCAAAGAACCAAGTGCCAGAAAAGAGAAAAAGTAGTCCAAAGCAGCTCTTTTAAAAAGATGACTTAATATATGCATTACAGAACCCACAAAAGAATCAAAATAATGTAATACAAACATGGCATGACAGAAAAATATTTACAAAATCCTGTTTTCATTAACAAAAAGTCTTCATACTGACATTTCTAAAAGCTTTAAGGTGTTCAGAACCACCATGAGAGGGGCAGCATAAAGGAGCTAAACATCACCCAACCTTCCAAGTTCAAGTTGTGGAAGTGGGGAGATTCACTGAACCTGTGGGTGGGAACCTCATCATTAGCATGATGCCACTGCCCAAGAAACATTGCTTTAATGCACCCCTCTTACGTCTTTATTCATGCAAAGCTGCACCCATACAAATACAGTAAACTTAATTCATCACCCTGCTCTTACACAGGCTTATCTAAACATAGCCTGACTTTTATACGCCCTGACAAATCAAGGCACACAGATCATGTGTGGTGGCCAGTTCCAGACACACTGATGAAGAATTCATTCCTCCTCCCTTTTCTTATTTATGCCCATTTCCTATCTTCTTCTTTCCTTGACATCTTGGCAGCCACACTGAGATGAGAAGTCCGAATTTACATCCTATAAGTGGTCTACAAGAGCCTATTAGTGTGACTGTATTTCAGCTGTATTCTCTCTATACACCTTCTTGCTCTGTGTTAAGAGCAGTATTGTTATTCCATGCCTACACAGCAACCAGCCTGAGTGTCTGCAGGCCCCAGACAGCAAAAAACAACCATAATCCCTTTTTCAACTACTAAAATTACTTAGACTGGAAAAATTATTTGGGCAATACACAGTTATTAATTTTCATTAAACAATAAATTAGGAAATTCCAAACACACATTTGGATCCATGACATCTCCCACATTTGAAATTTTAATAAAGAATTTGCTTTGCTTATGTTAAGGTTTCTTCCTTACTTTTTCCAATGCCATGATACACATACAATGATGATAATAATATAACTATTCCTTTGTTGAGTAAACCCTTGTCATTTAAATGTAAAAGTTATCACAGCACAGCCCCACAAATATCTGAATGTGTTTTTAGACAAGTGCTCTGCTGAGAGAGTTGTTAACAAAATCCAAATAGACTCGACTAACAAGTGATCTGTTTACGGAGAATCAGTATAGGGCTCTTTCTTCATGCAAACTCACAAATATAAAGAAAATGTTTCCACCTGAAGATGCAGCCAGCTGAGACAGAATGGACCCACACTATTTTTTCCTATCACATTTTTGAACTTATTGATTTGTTGGACAGACTTGACATTTAATCAGAGGGGAGGGAAAATACATCATTTGGCTACAGAAAATTAGTTTTTACTAGATACACATCCATCAAAGCCTTTACAAATTTCTATAGTGTCTTTCAAGATTGATACCAGATTATAGTCTTCAGGTTCTGTGTATCAATGTCAGTCTTTCCCAACAGCATTTGCCACGTGACTGAACAGACAGAAGACCAGCTTGGTCTCACAGCAAACCTGCAGCTTCTCAACTAAATTAGCAAAGTTCTTCAAGAAAATGGTAGAGGAGGTTTATAAAATAAAAATACATTCACCAAAAAAAATTACTATAGTGATAGATTACACATTTTGTTTTCCTTCTGCCAGCAATTCCATATTGCAGTTAACCATTGTTTTCTCAAGTAATATAACACAATTCAAGTGATTGAGCAGCAACATTTTACTGTCATATAATAAACAGTGTTGCAATTAGAATAACAAGTAACATATGCTTTATCTTGAGGTTTTGAGGCTTTTTTTCTTAGTGCCATCACAATTTTCATCAATTGCACTGAGGACAGTAAAGCCTTAGAAGACACACAGTGAGAACCACTATATCATTTAAAAAGAAAATGAATAAAAATTAAGTCAAAGCAAAACAAACCCCCACACTTTTCCCTGGTCCATAAACCAAGGAGGTGATTACACACTCACGGCAGAGCGGCTGCATACAGGATGACATGGCAGGCATTATGTACTCCATAGCCAACCATGCAGTTTTGCAATTAATCTTGTGATAGTAATAACTGAGCCTTGTCAAGCTTCTCTCTTATGATCTATGGCCCTGACACCAAGCTTCAAGGAGAAATAATGATGCCTTTTTCAGAGACCCCGTCATTTTATTCTGATTGTTGTTTTGGCTACTCTGATGAAAGGAAATTCAAAGGACAAGGAAAAGCAAGAAATCACGAGAAATGGATTTGTACAAAGAATAAAAGGTCTTTTATATATACATATGTATATACACACACAAATACGCATATTCCTTGATACACAACCATGATATACACAGAAAGGAGAAGTTCTTAGAAACACTGAATATGCTCATTGGAATGTGACAGCCATATTTCAAATAGTTGTAAATAAACGTACGTGGGAAGACATGTCCAGTCAAATCATCTGAGAGGGAAATCAGTTCAGGAGCCCTGATTAATTGGAGTTTGTAAGTACAAGTGAATAGAGTATGATTTTAAAGCCCAGGAAAAAATCAAGCTTTTCCATCTAATCAATGAGGAGGCACAACCCCTCTGAAAAGGGGCTATCAAAGAAGAAGAAATATGAGGAGAAATAGGATATAAAAAGGAAAATGAGGAAAGAGACTGCAGTGTCTAAATGCACAAGCTGGTTCTCTAAACCATACTGGACATACTGAATAAAACAAGAAAACATGAGTGGCCTGCAGAGATCCAAATTATTAACAATACCATAATCAACACCATGTGGTGTCTCTTGACATTATTTCCCAACACTTCCACTCCTTCCCATACCAGAATGACAAATGCACAACTTCACAGTCATAAAAATCACGCCATAAATTTTTCTGTATTTTTAAGAAAACACAGTGATTTCAACCCTTAACATTTTAAACTTGTTTTATGAAAGCTCAAATTGAACAATTTCTGCCAACAAAAATCTTGGGAAGGTATTTGCAGCTTTCAGCCAATGAAATGAGATGGTTTTCCAGAAACCAAAAATTAAATTTGTTGATGAAACAAAGGAAAATTAATTGGCATTATTCTCTCCCCCCCCCCGCCTTTTCTTTGTAGGCTGTGAAAAACTAATAATTTAGGCAAGAATAGCTATAATCCATTATTTCCATCCATCATATTCTTTTAAGCCTCATAAATCAGGGACACAGTGAATTTACTTCAGTTTGTTACTGTCACAAGTTTATTAAACACAGTTAACCTAGAAAAGAATTCACACAATTTTATAATTGTGCTGGGTTGGGCTGGGGTAGTTAATTTACTGCACAGTAGCTGGTTTGGATTTGGAAATGGGGTTGGCAATATAGAGACACTTTTGTTATTGCTGAGCAATGCTTACACAGTGTCAAGGCCTTTCTCAAGCCACAAGTGAGGAGGCTGGGGGTGCACAGGGAATTGGGAGGGACACAGCCAGGACAGCTGACTCCAACTGACCAAAGGGATATTCCAGACCACATCATGCTCAGCATGGGGAAAGAAGAAGGAAGGGAGGACATTCGGAGTGACAGAGTTTGTCTTCCCAAGTCATCATTACATGTGATGGAGCCCTTCTGTCCTGGGGATGGCTGAACCTGCCTGCCCATGGGAATTGGTGAATGAATTCCTTGTTCTGCTTTGCTTGTTCATGCAGCTTTTGCTTTCCCTCTTAAACAACCTTTATCTCCATCCACAGGTTTTCTCACTTCTACCCTTATGATTCTTTCCACAATTCACATGTGTGTGCGAGAGAGAGAGTACAAGTGGCTGCGTGGTTACCAGATGTGGTTAAACCACGACAAAAACGCATCTTGAATCACCTGGGACCCACTCCCTAGGCCACACCCTATATTCCTCTGTCAACTCACTTGTGCTGATTCATTGGTTGCTGTTCAACCCACAACCTGCATCACCTCATCAGGATACAGGATGAGGCTGCGTCTGAACTGCCAGATGAATTGGATGGCCTTTCGGCAGGATTTTTAGCATTTCCGCCTACCCCGAGGACCAATCCATAAGGCCCACGTCCGCACTTCCCAGCCGCCGTGGTTCAGCACCCTGGCCAGCTCCGGGCTGGGCGGGCCCCGCGCTCCAGCGCTGCCGGCCCGCTCCCGGCTGGGGCGGGCTTTGCACTCCCCTGCCCGCACCGAGGGGAGCTTCCCACCCTCAGAGATGTCTGAGGGCTTCACAGCAGCAAAATGCACTCCACTGCAAAGGGGCTGCGCCGGGAATTTCATTCATCTAAAAGGAAAGAAGTCCGCCAGAAGCCAATGTAATGTAAATACAATAAAAGACAAGATGTCACCTTGATGTCACTACACACACTCCTTATGCATGAGTTCATCCCTTCAGCGTCCCCAGTATAAAAGGGTTGATATCGATCTCCAGCCTTGACACATCATGAGGGCTTTGCAGAAATTAATTCAGTGCACCCACACAATGTGCTACCCCAGCCCAACCCACACCGGTGGAGCTCAGCTGGCAGCTACAGGACGAGGGCTCAAAGTCAGATGAGAAAGAGCCACTCCTGGAGGTTTCTCCATCCAAGTTCAGGTGTCACATAAAAGACCTAGGATCTATCTGCTATGTGAACAACAGTCAGTCTTCAGGGCTGTCACTGCATACAACAACTTTTAACAAGACTAAGTTCATACACAAAATCCAAAAAAAAAAAAAAAACCAGCTACAAAACCACCCTTTTTGGTTTCCTTTTTTGTTTCTCCCCTCAGCATGCGTCACTTCCTCACACTCTAGACAGATTATCAGACTTAGAACAACAACTTCTAAGTGACATTTTGATATACGTGCCTTGAGAATAAGGGAACAGACAACCAATTTGATAAACATTTTGGGCACAATTCACATTACTTCCTAGAAAATGACCTGTCTGTCTTAGAATTGATCAGACTTCTCATCAACTTCTTAAGTTACTATACATGTATCACCATAACAGAGCCCTCCTTGTCAGCAGAAATCTTGTTAGAAGATAAGCCTATGTATTTTGTCCACAAGAACGGATTTGGGTAATAGAGTTCTTACAAAAGCAGACAAATGTATATTGCCTGGAGAGAGAAGAAAGAGATGCAAAATAAAATACTTTTCAAGATACTTAAGAAGAATTTTCTGACAATATCAGATTCAGTTTTAAGGTTACAACTTCCACAGTTTAATCTAGAGGGAACTGAACATTCATCTTCTTCAGGCAATTTAGAAGTACCAACATCAACACATATATTTAAATATAACATATTATCTGATACAGCCTTATTATAAACCAAAAAATTAAATATATTTTATTCTTGGGTCTTCTTCTGGATGTAACTAATCACTTAACTGACTGCTTGATCAGCATTTTCATGGAGGAATAAAGTTTCAGAGCAGCTTTCTATTTCTGGTCTGGACTTCTCATTCTTTCTGCTCTGCTCAGGCCTGTGCCTCCTCTGTACTTTTATAGTTGCAATATCACATCTTACAGCAATCAATAGGTGGGAAATTAATTTCACGTTTTTCATTTCACACAAGACCTTTTCCTGAACTTTTTATTAAAAAAGCAAGTTAAAAAGTAAAAGAAACCTATTCCCCTCTTAACCCAGTATTACAGTCAAGTTTTAGACTTACCTTATGTACGCTTTTAGGGTTTTCAAGCCATGCATAGTACATTTCCTCCACATAATTGGAATTACTCCCACTCATGAATGGCTCTGAGGTTCCTGAAGAAACATACCGTTGGCCATGTAAAAATGCCCTTCTGGCTATATCCTGCTTTTCCAGAAGTTTAAAGCCATGCCTCCTCAGTGTAGCTGCAAACAACTTCAGATGACTCATGTTTGTTTATTACACAGATGATCCAAGTCTATTAATAAAATAAAACCAAACTTAATCAGAAAAAGAGCCAATGAATTGCAGACACATTTTAGCCTCACAGCAAGAACTGAGGTTTCTGGCTACAGTGCTCTAGTACAAAGCTCAGGCCTAGGCATGAAGCTGCCCTCAGAGTTACAGCCTAAGCAGTGGAGTGGCTGCTGATGGCCATCCCCACATCAGTCAGCTCCTCTCACAGCTTCTGTAACTGCTACCACCACCCTGCTCTCTGAAGCAATCACCACTTGTACTGCCAGCCCCTGAGCCCAGCTCCCTGGAACAAATGGGTCTGCTAATCATTGACCTCTCTGAAGCTCCTGGCAACCCCAGCTGCCATCTCTCTGTTGAGAAAGCTGTGGCCCTTCACCCAGTCAGACTGCGGTGGGGTCAGCAAACAGTGTCAGCCACAGGTGCTGTGGATAACAAAAAGCCACTACCTCAGATTCCTGCCACGAGTAAGGGAGCTGACTAAGTAATCAGAAGCGCTAGCTAAGTGTTCATATTGACATTAGCCTTCAACCAAACAGTGAAACACTGCGAAAAGGCTCGCTTTGTTTTCCTAACTAGCCACATTTATCTTCTGCTTCCAGTGATCTCTTATGAGCTTTGTAACAAGGACAGCAGATTCCCTGCAACTTTGAATTGAGAAATTCAATTCTCCAATTCAATTTCCCACCATGGGAAGAACAGTAAGGGTTGAATCTTCTGAATGCTGAACACCATCAGCTCCGGTGCTAGCAAAGGGAAGCAGAGCTCACCTTCAAAATAAAAAAGAACAAATGAACCTTACAATTAGTCCCAAAATAATATAATCTTAATGCTGAAGTTGCTAAAACTGCAGAGAAAGAGCAATAATGTGAAAAGAAATTATTAGTTTCGTTTTCTTTAAAAGTATTTAGAACGCTACAATAACATGAAGGATATGGTATTAATTTAGAAAAAGTAAAATTCAGATTTAACTCCCAGGTGTTTCTCATTTGTTTACCTGTCCATCTAAGAAATAATTTATTTAGTCCAAGGTAAAATCCGAGGATTTTTGTTGCTTGGTGTGACAACAATCACTAAAAACAAAAGTACTGAGCTGCCAAATGAACTTCAGAGTCTTTTAAATACAACGCTGTCATTTTGAGTCGCAGAACAAATTTTAATGTTACCTATTACACGTTAAGATTTCTTTATCTCTAATTAAAAAAGTAATAGATACCATAAAAAAATTTCATAAACATTTTCTGTATATAAATCCCATTAAATTATTTTCTCACTGTTTTTCCTCTTGTAGCCTCCTTTCAAGAAACAAAATACATAAAATGCCTAATTTTCTAAGGGATGGGAATAGCTATATTTTTCATCATCCAATTTAAAAGTTAATATGGATCTTTAAAGAAAAAAAAAGAAAAAGTGCTCCTACTAAATAAAACAGTATTACCGCTTGCTCTTCTTTGGCATCACATTTTTAGCTCAACATCTATTTTAAAAGCTGATGACTAGATCCTTTTCTTTGTCACTACCCTTAACTGTATCATCCCAGCAGTGAACTCTCCTTGATCATACCACATTCCCTTGTCTCCTTTTGCAAGACTTCTGCAGCCTTTTCACTCTCATCCACCAGCAGACCTGACCCAAAGCTCCTAAGAGCAGGGGCCATCGTCCACTTACTGGATGTTGTAAACAAACACTTGTCCACAATCTCCATGTGCCCGGACACATGGAGAGTATTCTTCCAAAGGTGCATCGCTGAAACTAGCACACAGTCCTCATTTAAACCTATGAACTCCTCAAAACCACACACTCTTCTCTCTCCACCTGGCATTGCAGCAAACTGGCAGCAGTTGGGCTACTGGTATGCTGAATCCCTACTCAACAGTGCTATTTCCTACCTACTTATATTCCCTTGTCATTTTCCACTTCACAGATACAAAGCTTATTACACGATCTGTGTCAACACCCCGTCTCTCTGACCAGGGCTCCCAGGCAACTGGAGGAGCACAACCACCATCAGCACCATTTCAGAAGCAGATTAAGTCCTGCAAGAGCTCAGTGACTGCAAGAGCACTGACAGAGCTCATATCCTGTCTGCATATGTAATTCTCTGTAAGATTTAACAGCAAGTATGCACGATGCCATTTTGCAAAACTGGGTGAGTTTTCAACATGTTATAACAGTAAGAACAGAGAGGTCACCATGGCACTTACAACTTTATGTCTGCGCCCATTCTGATAGAAATTATTATTCCACCTACCTTACTGCATGCAAATCTCACCCTCTGCCACGAAACCTTTGCACACATACACTCATTCCTAAGGGATTACCTACTCTCACTTAAAGTACTTTGTAAAGACTTGGGAGAGAAGGGAATGAGAGGCATGTTTTTCTAAGTTCCTCATACTGCAGTAGCAAGCTTCTTAAGTACAGGTAATTTTACATTTTTTCTTCATAATATGTCTGCCTGAAGAATGTGTAATTCTTTCTTCTAGAAGTTAGTAAAGAACACATAACAGAATAAAAAAAATTTGTCAGGGAGATTGGAAAATGGATGCAAATGACACAATATATAACAGAAACAAAGAGCTTGTAAGTGGTACCAGTCACTTCCCTCCAGCTCCATTTGAATTTCAAAATGGGGTCAGAGCCATACTTCAAGAAGTAACTACTGAATATGCAATCCATAAAAGCATATAGGAGCTATGTCACTCCAGCCAGACTCCAGTTACAGATTAATATGACTCAAAAAAACCTGACTTCTTCCTAGTTCTTCCTTCTGCACACATCACTCTTCAGCACAGATGTCAGCTGTCAGCAGCTAAACAAACCAGAGACCACCAGCGTGATCATAGACCATCCCAGCCCACTCAGCCTTGAGACTGTCAGTCAGAAATTGGCACCCAGGACAGCAGGCAGGAGTCGGGAAGAGTTAGAACTGTTCCGCTTCACTATGTTTCCTAAACCAACCCTGAAATGAAAACAGTGATTGGAAAGGGATCAAGCTGAGCTAAGAGCAACCTAAAGGATGGTATTAATTAGATCTCTACCGGAGGTGAAAAATAAGAAAGAAGCAGTGAACCACAAGAACAACCTGATATTTAATGCACCACAGCACCCTAAAAATGGTGGACGTAAATAAAAGCCCTAAGCAGCTGAAAATTTCTGCAGCTGTTCTGTCTCAAGCGACGACCTAGCTTTCACCTTGGCACTTCCTCCTCTAGAAGCGCCCTAATGTCACAGGCAGTCTTGGGAATTATTCTACCGAGGTTTCTAGAGGGTCATAGAAGCATGTGGAAAAGACAGCAGACACTTCTGATAACAAGGTTTTTATCCAACTTTTTTCAAAATCACTTTTAGTATAAATACACTGCACATATGAATCAATATCCTTCTGGTATTGCCAGTGCCCTTATTGAGTTTAATACATGTGAAGCCCTGCTGCCAATGTTAACAAATGTTCTTTATGCTCTGCAGAAGTGGTTGTTAAAAAGCCTGGTCCATATTTCACAAAAATAGTCTTTCATCCACTATCACGGTCATTTTCTCTTATATTCCGCACATAGCTTACTCTTGAAGTTCTTTTTAAGACTGAATAATTCAAATTAAAAAAGGCTGACAGGGAAAAAAAACGGACGAAGATGATAAAAGTTTCTCTAAAAGACTGCCACAGATAATTTACATTAGAGATGCAGGGAAAATCCCTATTAAATAAGGCTACTTCAGGGATACCTCCATGCACTAAATGTTTCTTTTCCCCCAGCACAGATGTGCCACACTGTATAGGGAATCCTAATTCTCCAACCAGAAAGTTGACCTGCAGGAGGTTTTCGAGCGGCGCACTGGCCTCAAGGCGCAGAGCGAGTCTTGGGCAATGGAGGCGTCTCGCTGCAATAAAACTTAACGGATTTATTACCCTACCCTCGAAAAAACGCCTTCAGCGAGTACCAGAAGGATAACACCACCACAGATTCCAGGCTACCAACACGTTTTAACACAGCAGAGGGGAGGGTCTGGGAAGGTCGGGTTTGTTCTCCGCCCCTCCCCGTAACGCCAGGACGCGGTGTCCTGGTCACCCTGGCCACCGGGGACCGGAGCCTGTCAGGCTGTCAAGGCGCTCCCAGCTGCGACGGGGCTGAGGCATCACCGGAGCCCGGGCCAGGAGGGGCCGTCCCCGCTCACCCCACGCTCCGGGGCCCGACCCGGCCTGCGGCTCGACCCCCCCTCAGCCGCACGATGAGAGGCCCCACCGCGCCGGGGGCCTGCGCGGGGGACGGGCCCTGCACCGCGGCCAGGCCCGGCCTGGCTCNCACGCCCGGGGACACACCGCCGCCCAGGGACAAGAGACACACCCTTCAGAACACGCCCCCGCCCAAGGACAAGGGACACATCCCTCGGAACACACCTCCGCCCCCGGACGCGCCCCCGCGCCTCGGGACACGCCCGGGGATAAGGGACACACCCCTNAGCCCCGCCCCCGGGATAAGGGACACACCCCTCGGGACAAGCCCCGCCCCCGGGATAAGGGACACACCCCTCGGGACAAGCCCCGCCCCCGGGATAAGGGACACACCCCTCGGGACAAGCCCCGCCCCCGGGATAAGGGACACACCCCTCGGGACAAGCCCCGCCCCCGGGATAAGGGACACACCCCTCGGGACAAGCCCCGCCCCCGGGATAAGGGACACACCCCTCGGGACACGGGACACGCCCAGGGACACGCCCCGCCCCTGGGGCAAGGACACACCCCTCGTGACACGCCCACAGCCCAGGACACCGCCCCGGGCACGCCCCCGGCTCCTCAGAGCCCCCGTCCCCTGCGGGGTCGGTGGGCGCAGAAAGCGCTTCGGTGCTCCCGCCCCACAGCTCTCGTCACAAGTGTAAATACAGGCGAGAGCACGGCGCCGGCGAGCAGCTGTGACAGGGAGCGCCCAAGGAAACCCATCCCGTGGACAAGCTGCTCGCACCGCTCCTGTGCAAGAGTGACGGGGAATTTCACAAGGGACATATAAAGTGTCCCACGGACGCATGCGTTTGCTATCCAAAATTTGTATATAAAGTAGACTGAATGTAGTAGACCTTGACAAAATGATAGCATCTGTGTGTGAGCGATTTTTCAGAGTGAGTTATTGTCCCAACTTATATGACCAAATATAAAATGCAAGACAATACAATTTCAAGTGTTCCTTTGCTGGTAGAATTCTTATTTACATCTTTCAAGTTTTCTCCGGGTTGCCTTCAAATTACATGTCTGTCCATTTTCTCTCATAAATCAGAAATGCCGTATGTTATTTCCCTGCTCTTAATCAAGTTACAACTAAGATCAAATGCCTATACATGTGGTAAAATTGGTATTTCAAATAACTATTGACACCATCACATACATTCCAGTGTTCCGTAACTTTCTGGATAAATAATAAGATTGATGGGAAAATTGGGCACACCCTAAAAGGAAGGAAAAGAGAAAGAGGTATAATTTGTTTTGTGCTAAGGATATAGTGCAAAAATGAGTTTATCAGGGTCAGATGGGCAGAAATGGAAAGTAAAAACCTTAGGAAGGAACTCAACAGGCTTCATTTGGGGTTTTGTCACCTAACGGTCACTCAGATTTTCTTGAGTCTTACTGGTTGATACAATTGTTGATTAGAGTAAAATTAAATTCTTCAAGATGAAAAAACCCTTAATTCTCACACAAATACATCAAAAACCTTATTATCATCTCAGCAGTTTTCCTAGCAGCTGTGCACCTTCAGGGGACTGATAAATAGTGCAGAGCGAGGGTGTGAATGATGTGTTCATGTTTTTGTGATACCGTGTTTGGTGCAGGGAACAGATGGAGCAGGGATGGGGCACAGGGAGCCCCCCAGGACGGCCCATCCCTCGGTCACTGCTCCCGGGAAGGGTGGCCCAGCACCCATGCAAAGGGAAATGGGTGCTGAACTGGTACCTGAAGCTGAGCAGATGCTGCTTGAGCCTTCTGGCAAGTGGTGAAACATTGTTAGATGCTGCAACTACTAATTGAGCCTTAACCTTATTATGAGCAGACAGAAGCCATCTTTAGAGCAATCATGTTATGCTGACTGAATATAAATTCAATTAAAAATCATAGTGAGGACAAGCAGACCTCCCCTCCACTTTAGAGGGAACCCACATGTCAAATCTGACTGCGAATACCATTGCAGCGAACAGGGTAAATTAAATATTCTTGGATAGACACTAAGATATTACAGTATGTTTCAAGTGCTTATGTTGTTCCCAGAAGCCTTTGCCTAGTTTCACATTTATGTTATTTTTTTTCTTTCCCTTTTTATTTTTTTTAATTTTTTTTTTTTATTCTTCACACAGTGGGAATTAGTGTGCTTGAAACAGCAAGATTCTGGTTTATTGTGATTTGGAGCAGCTCCCAAATTCTCCAATATTTATTGTGACTGGGTTGTCGCACCAGCCTGCCCCAGCAGCTTTTGGTGTAGTGAGCCATTTCCTTACTGCTGCTGGCTTCTGGTGTCACTTTGTCACCAGTCTGCACCCCAGAGCAGCACCTTCTTGCCACTCATCCATTTGCCCTCCAGTGAGCCCATGATGGACAATAAGCTATTTGCTCATGATTCCTGTTTCAGTTCTTACAATTTCCATTTACAAGTCACATTTACCTGCCCATTTATGTGTCCACTTGTATACTTACCTCTCCCTCCAGCCAGCCAAAGGGAGATCCATACACTGGCTTTGCTGCCTGCTAAACCATCACACTTTGAAATTGGGTGGAATGGAAATCCATCAGCAGAATGAAAGCTTTGAAAAAAATTGCAATTCCTAGCACACACAGAGTCAGGTGTGCCAGCTTGCTTTGCATGGTTCTCATGCCAGCTCCACAGTGAGGAAGCACTATGTGTTAGAAAAGTTTTGTACTGGATAAAACATACAGTACAGGAGAGTCACAACAGCACCCCAGTGCTGTCAGAGGTGAAACTGCCTGCTGTGCTGAAAGACACACTGCCTCACCATGATTTATTTTTGTATTTATCCTTACCTTTTGTAGCAGACCAGTGTGAATCTAACAAGTTTTCTGACTTATTTCTGCCTCATTTCTGTCTTAACTCAAGCATGAGTTAACAAAACTAGATTCAACCTGTTTAAACAACCCAAAGCATGTTTTAACAAAACTAGAACCCAGCTGGTTTTGGAAACTCACTGTGCTGCCCACTGAGGGCAAAATGTGCTTGCTCCAGGGTATGGTGCTGCCCACCCCTCTAACGCCTTGCTCCTGTCTTTGCTTGTGTTTGGTACGAGGGTTTTCCCTGGCATATCAGCAGCCACTTGCAATCAGCAGTGAGTTCCTGCGATTAATTGCTCCACACAACTCTCTCCAACACAGCACGAGTTCTCAGTGGGGCTTGTTTTTTCAAAGGGTAATCTCATAGGAGGTGGTCTGGGTACAGGATTACTCATAGAAGGACAATCTCATTAATAGCTTCCCCCCCTGAGATAGACACATTTATGTATTTTTGGCTACTCTTCCTTGTTGTTGGTAATGTAATTCCACTAGAGACAATGTTTACCAGAAGTTCTCTTTAAGCCAAGCCAGAAACTCCATTTGCCTTTATTTCCCAATGTGTTTATTACACACAGAGACTACAAACTAAGAGAAGTTCAAATCTAAAGCACCATCTCTTCTCAAAGCAAGGCAATGTGGAAACTGTAAGACCTGCCCTCACTTTGAGCCTAACAATAAATACTATGGATGTCACACGGGACTCTGGTCATTATGTTTGCCTTACATTCAAATCTGAGACCTAAAAACCTTAGAGCACCCTAGGTCAAACAGCTGCAACAAATGATTCAGTCAGTTTTCAAAGGAGAGGCTTTGGGGGGTTTCCTAAGTAGACATTTCAAGTAAGTGCTAAAACCCTTTTTTAATCCCTTTTTTTGTCAACAAATAATATATCAAGCTTTTCTCCCTCCCTGGTCCTACATAAGAGAAGTATTTTAATTATACCTTATACCTCCTGCAGAAAAGTTCACATGAGGAATTCCACATGGGTTATTTCTGTTCCCTTTGCTTTCTGAAACCTTGGCTCTGTGTGCCATAAGCTTCAGTAATATCCCTGACTTCCCTGAATGAACTTCCCATGGTAAAGGATCCGTGCTGCTGGATGTCTGAGGGATAGAAAAGTCAGTCTCAGTTTCACACAGCTCCTTGCTTTGGGCAGGTTAAATGTGAGGCAGCAGGGAAAGCCAACAGCATGCTGGGCTGTGCCAACTGAAGCACAGCCAGGAGCTGGAAGGAAGCAGTGACTGCCCTTTCCTCAGATGCAGGGATAACCTGGGGGGAAGGGAGTTCAGCAGGAAGACAGAGCCAGCAAAGCCAGGCTCTTCACAGTGCTGCATGGCAGGAAGATGAGATGGTGAAACAGAAATGGTTCAATCTAGACACAAGGAAAACATTTTCCACTCAGAGAATAAAAAACATTGCAACGGGGACCCAGAAACATGATTCCATCTTTGGAGGCATCTGGACCCAGCTGAACAAAGCCCTGGACAGCCTGGTGTGACTCCAGTGTTGATCCTGCTTTAAGCCTGGATGACCTCCAAGCTTCCTTCAAACCTGACTGCAGGATCTTTGATTTGTGCCAGTTTCACAACAGAAGTCATGTCAAACCTAAGGGTAAGAATGCCAACATTATTTGGTCAACAGACAAACTCATATCGATAGTTTTATATGGATAACAGCTATCTTGGGTTTAATTATTCTTTGTTCTAAAATTTCAGGCTGTGATGCTCTAGAGAAAACAGGTGCAAGTACAGAGTGGGTTTTTTTTGAAGACCAATAACACCCAAGACTGCTCCTTGATTGATTTTGGTCAACAGATTATTTTCAAGTGATTTTATTCTTCAAACATAGTTCTGGATAGAATCAAACTGCAGGAGTCCATTTGTCTGGCCACAGATCTGTTAGAGAGAGACAAGCTAGACAATAGAGCTGATTGAAAATCAGGAAAACACAGCTTCTACTTGGTGGTTTCACAAGTCTTTCCTAATAAACTAGCCCATTATAGCTGCAAGAACAAAAGCAATTGTTGCTGTAATTATTTCTTTGATACCTCACTGTATTTTCATTAATTTCTTAGAGTAAACCATTAACTACAATATATACAGAGCAGCAAGTCAGTAAGATACGTAGGTTGAGGAGGAACTCTGGCATACAACATTTATTATGGCTGCCAGACAATGAATTCATGTGGAAATTAGCAAGAGCACTAAACTTAACTTGTCCCATTGTTTTAATGGGAGATTAGTACATTGGCAGGCAAAACAGCAAGAAGTCTTCCCACTAACTGTGGAAACAGATCACCACTGGCACTGCAGAAGAGCCTGCCAGCATTTGGCATGATGACAATGAACAAACCACTGCCAACTGCCCTTTCCTTAACCAAGAAAGAATTGCAAATATCATCTTCTTCTATTTTACCAGGGGATTGGAAGAAAACTGCTAGAAAATAGTTTTCAGTATTTGCAGGGGTTTCATTAGAGAATCCTAACAAAAACAGAAAAAAAGAATTATTTTTTATACCCTTCTTTTGGCTACATCTAAAACACACTGCATTGTGTTAGACTGTCACTTTAGATGACAATAAAACATCAAGGTGCCCTGACTTCATCAGACTCAACTGGAAAATCATCCTCATCTCTTTAGAACCATACCACTGGCTGTGTTTTCTTCAGGAGGAACTATTTTGATTTTTAATGCTATTTATCCAGATGAGGGAATGTATAATTATCTTTCCACTTCTTTCATTTGAAAGAAAATAAGTAAGGCAAGACAGTTCTCCATCAGCTAAAACTTCTGGGGTATCTGAGATTTACAGCTCTCACTAGGAGCAGGGTTTGCTAATGAAGCTTTGGAAGCCACAGTGGCAGTGTCTGATTGTAATTGCTGAAAGGTGACTCTTGAAGAGCTTTATTTGCACTAATCAACACCACATTGTGCCTCAAAGGTAGAGTTCCCTTAGAAGCACTGTCCCCACTGAGTTATTCTGCAATAACTAAACAAGCTTTTCTGTTTACTTCTGTTTTTCAGAAGAAAAAATGTACCTGTTTTCCGCGGGATCCTCTGGAGTTCAACTCCAAACCTGTTGTACAGTTAAAACTTCCTTGTTTCTTTCTAACGCTTTCCTCTGGCATTCCCAACCCTTTCTCTTCTGGCGCCAGAGCCAAAGGGAACATCTGCAAAAGTATTAATGTAAAATACTCAAGGGCGGGCTCAGGGATGGGCTGGGAATATCAAACCTGTTAGATGTAGAGTCACAATAATTTCTTATTTTCTTGATGGTGGCCATTTGGAAACATTACATTCACAGTGCTGAGCTCAGCTGGACAGTATTAGAGAGTGATTCTGCTACACAGCTGAAGCAGCTCTGTACTTCCTTTATGCTTAGCTGCCAGCTAACTGCCACTGTTTTCCTGTAAAGAGGAAACACCTGAACTGAGTAGACGTGAGCATCTCAGTTACCAAGGTGAGCTTACTGCTCATGCTTCATGGGGACTCGATCCACTAGCAGCCACCATATCACCAAATACACTTTCAGAAAACTAATGTTGGTGCCATTGGAAAAATGCAACAACTCACCCCAAACTTGCCCCCAGTGTGTAGTTTTGTGCTAGTTTTATCAACTTGGAATAAACTGTTCAAACTTTGCTCTAAATTCCTTTTAGAATAGTTTGCTGTGCAGTCCATGCTGTCACAATACAGAGAAGCCCCTATTTTACAAAGTCCTCACCCATCGATGCTGAGCTCACTGAATTGTTCTAATGCTCATTAACATGAGGCAGTTGTGGAGCTCAGGACACAGCACCATAACAGTGTCCAGCTCTCCAGTCTCTGCAGGCCAGTTACCAGTGGATGTCTGGAATTGGGCTTGTGTCACTTATTTGGAAAGAGTATCTCTACAGCTCCATTTGAAGGCGTTTTGAGCTGCATGGAATCCTAGTCTGGTGAATCGTAATATCACCTTCAGTGCACAGAACACTACATGAAGAACAACATCATTAAGTGAAAGGCAGGACCCGCAGTGAGATGACTTTTGGTTGTAATGATGTTGTTTGGAGTTTTAGTGCTATTGCTGTGGCAGCCTAAGGCAATTACAGATGTTGCCTTAACAAACACACCTTTCCTGCATAGACCCATTCCCTGGATGTGCATAGTGCCTGTGGGAGGCTGTCACTGAAGCCAATTATAGAAAAATATTGAAAAGTCTGTAAAGGTGTCTGGCAAGTGAGAAATAAATCCTATCTGGCATTTCTTACTCAATCCCGCTAGCAAATCACGATCCTCAGTCACCACCACCTCGGAGCTTGTAGCACAGGAAGGATCTAGCTACAAAGAGCAAGGATTGCACGTCACTTTGGGGACTGTGATTAGCCCAAGCTTTAAGTAAATGAGTTGTGATCTGGCAGTTCAGTTCTTTTCATTAAAAGAATGAAAAATTCATTCAGCTTTTCATTAAAGCCACTAAGCATGGCTGGCACACGCTGTCCCCACCGGCGCTCCGCCTGCGACAGCGGCTTAGCGGGAGCGAGCCCCGAGGCTGAATTACGACTCCTCCTGCAGACAGGGTGAAGCTTTCGGGCCAGGCTGAGCTCATCGGCCAGACGCTGCAGAGGAGCCATCTGCCCAGAACACAAATAGAAAGCAAGCATTTCAGCAAACAGGCTTTTGCAAGAAATTAACGCCTTCTCAAGCGTGGGACAAAACACACGTGGGTCTCAGCCACCAGGACTGGGTTTCTAGCAGTGTGTTTGACCTCTGTAAAGAAAAGGTGCTGCCTGTGTCTGCTGGGCACTGGCTGAGCAAGGGACAAGGGACACTCACGGAGGTCCCTCACCTCCCCCTGGCTCATTCTTTCCTTCAGCCCACTTCAGAGGATTCCCACCACCTGGGTGCCTTACCAATACTCGGGTTTGGAAGGGCTTTAAGACACAAACTAGCAAATACAACATTAGGATACCTGGGTCGCTAGTTGCTGCTTGTGTTGTCTCAGCCCTGGGGAAATATTAAGGCAGCAGAGAACAGCTGGAGTTATTTGACCTGGAGATCAGAATTCAAAGTTGGATTTAACTCCCTTGAGACATAGTTCTGTCAGGTCATTGCCACATGAATTTTCAGAACAGCAAAGCCTTCCCCTGCTCATTTAAGTATACAAATGCCTTATTTTGGTCATAGATCAAGCATTTCTCATGGGTACAATTTTACAGTGGACTGTAACAAAAACCAATCTCAGAGGAATTTATTAACATTTTGAGGTTCTCTGAAGGTCACATGTAATCAAGATTTGAGGCAAAAAGAAGGGAATGCTTGTCTAAAGCAAACAGAAATTTGATTAGCTTTGAAACCCTTCAAACTGCTGGGGCCGAAGCCTTTCCTAGCAGGCAAAGGAGGTTCCTGATGTAAATCAGGGTAACAAACCCCTTCCAAAACTGACATGCAGAAGGTGCAGGTTCATCTGAGTGTTTCCAGGTCTCATCCCAATGACTGGAAACAATTTTAAGACTTCAAAAACTTTAAAACAAAACCAACCCAAAAAATTTCAGTCAAAAGATTCAGAGCCACAGATGCTGAAGTCGTATGACTTTAGGAGGTACTTAGTTGTCATTAGAAACATCTCATCATCATGATTGCTCACAATCAAGAAATCCGATTTCAGATAAGGAAAAAAAAAGCTCCAAATCTGTTGCATTTTAAATTCAGTCTGCTGGGTTTGGCTGCTAGTTTTTGTGTACGTGGAAATCGGAAGAATGAGGGAGAAGTGGACTCAATCAATCAGTAGGTCTTTTTCTTTTCATCGGAATGCTCAGGAAACTGTCATCACCAACAGTAAAGTCTAAATGCCACTTAGCTGAGATTTACAATGTGGATCAACTAGAAACCTCCTTTTCTGAAAGTTGTGGTATGTTCAATCCATGTCCAGAAGACACTGATTGTAATTTTTCTCACCTTTCTCTACAAAATGCAAAAGTTTTGATTTTCCACAGAATGTAAAATCAAACAGCCCTTCACTCCTGACCTACATTTGCTGCAGGTCATTTAATTATGAATGAAAATGCCACTTTGTTTATATGAGTTCCGTTTATGACAGAGATTAAGTTACGAAATTTGTTCTCCTGGCATCTTATTAATACTGCTCTGCTGTAAAATTCCTCAGGCAACAGGCAAAATAATGACTTAAAACTGCAATAAGATAATTACCTAACAATGCAGGCATTTTGAAGATAGAGTTAGCTCTGGATTTGAAAATACAATTTTTAGTACCTTATCCTTTATACAAAAGGGTGTGAAACACTTACAATCACCTTAATTTATTTTCATGACATTTTGGTTTAGATCCAATCAATTCCTAGTACATTAAAGAAAATTTTGTCATTATTCAATAACAGGATTTAGCTATTCACAGCAATTTTCTTAACCTTTAATTTTGAAAAGGTAAGTCTTCAAATCCTGGCAAAATTAACTTTGTGCCATGATGAAACACTTTGATCTATACAGTCTCTTTATTGCATCTGGTATGCCAAGATGCTTTGATGAATGAAAAAAAAATGAGCAAATTCAGCACTTCCCATCAACTTCCAGCTGAAAGTCAGTTGTACATGTCCAGAGGAGCCAAGTCCTCACTGATGCAAAGCCATGGAAGAGTGCTCTTCTGAAGCATCTCTAAAGCAGGTGTCATATACTACATCTAAATCTTAAGTGGACACAATTAATTAATTGATTTGATTTAGCTCCCTCCCCTTTCAAATGGAAGTAAACAAAACTTCTGCTTAGATATAATTCAGACAGTTCAGGATCATGAACCTTCCTAAGCACCCCTTTATAGGCAACTGCTGATGTAGAAATAGCACAAGAGATTAAACCACAAGAGTGCAGAGGCTTAAACTCCTGGAAAAGATCTTTAATACAGTGCTTTCCCCCAGTCAGTTCTGCAAGGCCAAGAGTGCCAGAGGGGACACTCTGCCTTCTCTGCACATGGATCCAGTTCCTCAGTGGTCCGGTTACTCACCATCACAACACAGGACCACATTAACACTGGAACATTGGTACTGATGAAGATAAAAGTCACTGAAAACCTACTCTCTTGTGTTCCAGGTACACAAAGCAAAACAACTTGAACCAACCAGGCAGCCTGGAGAAAATTTTCCATATTTTTCTTATTTCCAATTCTAAAGTTGCAAGATTTTAGATGTGTAAGGTGCTTAACTTTGTCATTTCCCCACATAGCTCCAAAACAGACATGACTTACTCAGACACTTGTGGTCAGAGCTCACATTGATGTTTTCAGAGAAACAACACCTTCCTTTTTTTCTCCCCTGATAAGCAAAGCAAGATTACTGTCAGGATCCAGTCAGGACAGTCTTTCACAAATGAAAAACATCAATCACACAGGCACCAAACGAAATCCATACAGGTGTTTCTCCTTGGACACCAACATGTAGGAGATGGCAACCCAGTAAATAGGAACAGAGGACCAAAAATCAATTGCCTCCTGAAAGTGTTTTCTGCCTTCTTTGCAAAGACCTGCAAACTTTGAAACTAAAGGCTCTTTGGGAAAATACATCCCTGCCCCCCTTAGAGCTGGTCTTGTTGATGATTTCTGAGAGAATCTAAGTATCACATTTAGAGAGCATAACTATAGAAGATTACTGTAATAAATGGGAAAACATTGAAGTTTGTCCCTGATTGTGTCTTTGCTTTCCTGGTTTGTTTTATTTTTTTAACAGGTACTATTAGCAATTTCTTAGAATAAATGTAACAGCTCCCCAACAATCAAAATAATTTTCTATCTCCATCAAATGAGTGTAAAAGAAAGGTGAAAGCACTGTCCCTGAGCAAGAAGATTGCAGTTTTCCCCTGTAGCCTCCTAGCACACTCCTCCACCCTAAAGAGATTTCAGATGCTCAATAGCCATTACAGAGCACATCCAGACAGAATTTACAGGGCTTTAATTCCTCACGCACTCCAGATGTTGTTCTGAGTGTAAATTACAGTTTACAAAACCTAGCAAACATTGTCTTTCAGGCAAAAACACCCATAATGCCCGTAACATTTAGCTAAGGTCAGACATATTTAAAAAAAAAGTGATGACATACAGATTTATTAAAACAAACAGTTTGTAATTTGTCATTACTTCCTTCCTACAAAAATAGCCTTGCAATGGAAGTTCAGGATTTGCATAGGGACAGTGACTAGATGCTAACACACACATATATATGTCTTGGATCCAAACTGGTAACATCATGTGTGGCACTACATTCTTGTTTCTTGTTAACTCTAAACATGGAGTTTTAAAACAAACCTGCCTCACTAGTCCATTGTTCCCTTCCTATTTAGCAAATGCAGCTTTTATCTGTGCAGAATCTCACTTTGATAATATTAATTACAAAAGGAAGCAGCTGTAGTAGGTATAAAAATTCCAGTCATTTGCAGAAGGCATTTCTAAAAAGTAAACAAAGAAAGATGTTACTGAACTGTGCCTTCCAAGTGAAAACAACTGAGAGCAGGATAGCAAAGCCTCTGTGGAAAGTTCTGTACAGAGAAAGAAGGTTCTTATCTGCATGTTACACGAATTTTCCAAGAGGAGATTTACACAAAACAATGTTTATCACTCGGGCAGAAGGAGATGAGGCTTTTCAGTAACCTTTACCCAACCAGGCATACTGTTACTGTTTTACGCCCAATGAAGAAATTCCTTCATTGGATTCCATTGTTTTAAACATTTGAACATCAAAGTGGTCCTGTTAGCTACTCAGCAATGAAAAAAAGGGGGGAAAAAACCTCATATCTTTAATTTCAATTTACCATTAATTATGAATAAAAACCTCAGGAAAAGAAATCAGCACAAAAACTTGTCTTGTTGTTTTTAGGCACATCAGCTTGCAAAGAGTTTTCAGTACAATCCATCTGAGAGAGGACAGCTGACTGCAAAAGGCTGAGGTGTGTGAACTGTGGATACCAGAGAGCCAGCAAGCACAGCCAGCTTGTAAAGACAGTGCAATCTCTCTCTAGGTTCCTGTCCCCTTCTTCCCAGATTTACAGCTAAAAGCTACATTATCAATAATCCCCACCCCAGTAGTTCATGGCAGCTTCTTTAAAGCTGCTTCAATGTGTGTCCATGCACAGCAGTGTGCACACACCCACACACCTCCCAGCAGTGTCCCACAGCGTCACCAAGAGGGCTTGGAACACACCGGTGCCTCCTTTAGCTGCAGACCGAGTGCCACTTACCAGGACCACGCAATGAAACCCTGGCTGACAGCTCAGCTCAGCAGAAATTGATGGTATTGCTGTAATGGAGTTATCAGTGACAAATACCTCCTATGCAACTTCCAGGTCACACTCACTTAAGCAATGATAAATGAGCATGAAACACTGTTAGCACAAAACAAGATCATAAATACTCAATTCTGAGCTTAAAAAACCCAACAATTTCAGACAGCTGTTGCATCTTGCAGTCTCCATGATTTTATGGATGTTCTCACTCTTGTCACAGAGCTGCCACAAAACAGCAAAAGACGAATTTATGCAGATACAAAAAAAAAAAAGAAAAAAACCCAAGTCATCCATCCAGAGCAAACATTGCATCACCCTACACTGGCTAATATACAATTACCTCAGTGAACCTGACAGAGTTTGTAACAGCCTTTGGAATCCCAAGGTCTGACATCCATCTGTCCATCCTTCTGTCACAGAAAGCTGCTCAGGATGAGAAGATGCAGACTGTCTGAACATAAACATGAAAAGTTGTGAAATTTAGGTGTCTGGAACTCCTCCATCCACTGACATAGGTGGGAAAACAATGGAGAGAACCAGGAAAAGTCCATGGTGAAGCAGCCCTTGCAACTGTGCTTGATCCCCAGGGTTATCTCCACAGGCTACAGTTGTTTTTAAGAATTAATAAAGTGTATTCCTGAGGGTGTTTGCTGATTACAGCGAGATCAGTGACAGCTTGGGACAGGAGAGACTGGCAGCTGCTTCCACAGCAGCACAATGGGAGCACCTTCTGCCTCCCCTGCACCTGGGGTTTCCAAGGTACAACATAAAGGGCATCAACCCTTCTCTCCCTACCCAGTTGTCACGCAACCAAAGCCCGCCACCTCAGCCCATCCAGCACTCAGCCAAACACTGCTCGAGGAGAATGGGATCCCTTTGGCCATTCCCATGAGCAGTTACCTGGGCACAGTGCAGGGAGCTCCCTGCTCAGCCACAACTGACCTGCTCATTCCTGCTCCCCCAGCCGTGCCTGTCGGTCACTGTCTTTGCTTCCATTGCTGCTGTTTGATGGACGAAATCCTTTACTATCAATACTGCAAACTTCATAAGCACAGCTACATATAAAACCTTAGGAGCAATCAAATTATATTTTTATCCTAATTTCCTGTAATGCTAAAAAAATGAATTCCTTACTGGCTTAAAACATTTTGGAAAACATTTGAAATGATTTTATTTAGGAGGATCTCAGCCCCACTCTTACAAACCATACAAACCCTTATACAACACGGTAATTATTTATATATTTTAGGGGGTTATTTGCTT
This sequence comes from Machaerirhynchus nigripectus, assembly GCA_013397975.1. Lineage (NCBI taxonomy): Eukaryota > Metazoa > Chordata > Aves > Passeriformes > Dicruridae > Machaerirhynchus > Machaerirhynchus nigripectus. Next base: position 1,474,855 of record VZRQ01009973.1, read on the forward strand.
TTATTTAGTGACATTTTCTTCATGAACTTCAGTGAATAATCCAACATCTACTTGCTAACCAAAAGCTTGGGAACATCAGAATATCTGCATATGGCCATACACACTGATGAAACCTCACACTCACACTGACACTCTTCCAATTTATAGCAGTTAATTGCTTTTTACATTGCTACGCAGACAGAAGCAACCGCCACAATACTGTACAGGAAGAATAAATTTCTCAGCTCTGTCAATTTATGTGTCAATTTACTGCTAGAACTATCTGCAGTATTGTGCCCTGTGCATTCAAATGTGCCGGAATTCTTCTCTCCTGGAAAGTATATTACGTGACAAATTACACAACATTGCTTCAGTCAGAATTTTTTAATTGTATTCCTACAAAATTATGTAAACATGAGCATACAGATCCAGAAAAATCAATACAATATAATGGTGCATAAACTGTAAGTTTAGAAGAATGTCAGGAACACTTCAACAGTTTATAAATTAATATATACAGTATTGGATACTCCTCATCAGATAAGAAAACCTCAAAACTGAGTAATTTAGATGCAAGAGCTGTAGAACAACAGAAGTGCTCAGGCACCAAACTTGACTATGAGGCAACCTTGCAATCAACATGACTGCCTGTTGTTGTTTCAGATTAAGCATTCCATTTAGCTGCTAAAAAGTATAAAACAAAAGTTTTGGTAGGAAGTTTATTTTTATTGGAAATCATATAGCAAACATCCCTAAAATAATTAAAAATCCCAAAACCAGAACACTCCATCACCAGGTTTCTGGAAGAGTGAAACTGAAGCTTTCTAGGCTGCACAAGGAGATCACTGGCATCTCCATTCCACACTACTTCCCCCAGAGCACCGAAGGCATCGCCAGCTAAAGAAAACATTTCAGGTAGTTTGGAAACAGGGAGTAGTGGGTGGGGAGAAAAAGAAAGATGTGGAGCACGTATGGGGCTGACATGCAGCAATCTGGGCAGTTCAGCTCTTTGCTGAATTAGAACATCATGGGAATGTAACACCATTGTTAGCTAATTCTGGGCTATTTTGCTTAAAAAAATGCCAAAACAAACAACAGCAACAAAAAAAATAACCTTCAGCCTGCCTGTGATCAAAATCATATTCCAAGTATTCTTACGATGTTGCCCTTTACAACATCAGGAACACACCACAGAACCCAGGATATATCACTCTTTTTCAGACAACACATGAAATGGAAAAGGAGTTATTTTCCTTTGTTCCTGTCCATACAAGCATAATTCACAAGAGAAAAAAGTATGGTAAACATATCCTAATGAATGATCTCAAACAAAAGGCATTCTTCCCCATGTTGGAAAATGCTCAGTATCACTGCCTCTACAGACTGCATAAAAAGACTAGGATTATCCTGGAAGCACTTGACACTGCAAGAACTCTTTTAACTGCATACCTATAACATGATCGTCAGAGAATCTCTCCAAAGTTAAGTTTTTCTGTTTCTAGAGTTGAAGTAGAATTTCATTCCATCATATTTTGGTACATTTTTCATACCTGACCAATCATTTCTCACAATGACAATTAATATTGCACTAATGAAGAAATATTTATATACAATAAAGGGGAGGTCATGCCTAGCCACCTAAAGCTTTTTGTTATTTTTTTTCCAGTTGTTTAGGAACAAATTCTGTTCATCTCTTCTATAGGAGATCCTGAGTAGTAAGGTGAAGAAGGTTTGGTAGATAGCACCAGTTTTCCATCACTTGTCATAATTCACAGGGTACATCTATCATCAGCAATGCATCTAGAAGCACTATCATACTTGAACCTAAATGCCCAAATAAGAGCTAATAAAACAGTTATTCTTACTGCCAGAATCTGAACCAACACTGAAACACAAGGAGAAGGAGAAAAGATTTCTGCTAAATCTGAGGACACAAGGTGCAAACACAGAAAAAAGCTTTGAAATTCTAGCCAAAATCTTATCCTTATAATGGATGGGGGGGTGGAGAAAACTACAGCTGGTGGGAAGAACAGGAAGAAACCTGTGTCCCTCACTTGCCAAGTAACACACCTGCAAGCTGCCCACTTAAAATTAATGCCAAGGTACTTAAAAGCACCCTGAAGGTGTTTATAAACGACCCGAACTTTTTCCTATTGCTTCCCCCAGAGCAGCTCAAGCAGTGAGTGATTTATTCTGAGCCAGACTGCCAACAGCTTCCAGCATTTAATTACCATGGTGTGTTTGAGGCTTGGAGACGTTTTATCTGACATAACTCAAAAGGATTCATTGATTAAGAGACTTAGGTCACAATATTTCCTGCTGCAGTTTTTACTTGTATTGCTAACTCATAATAGCATCTATGACAGACAAAAAAAATCTAACACAGAAGAGGTTAAACTTAGGAATCTGGGCTGAAACTTAACCTGGGCTTAAACCACTAAAGGACAAAAGTCTCACTGGACTTGCCCTGTACATAGACCCGAAAAAGTTTTATCACAGATGTATCTACAGTTCTGTGTAAACTATTAATGTACTACAGCAACATTAATTTGGTATTCACAGACAGTAAAAGCACAGGTTTTACAGATGTTTTGCCAACTGTTCACTGTTATTCCCATGTCTAAAATGACACAGGCAAAAACTCCTAACAAGACCTCATGTTCTTATCTGTAGCCTGCAGACTTTCCTCCCACTGATACGTGATTTGTTTCCTCACTCACGAATCCCGTGGGGATCTTATACTCACATATATGCATACTGAGATAAGGGAGAACTGATATGACAATATAAACACAACTAGCAGACCTTAACTCAAATATTGCCAGCAGCACTGAACCTTGAGAACTTCCAATAGACTAATGTGTCTAAGACCTTGTTCAGTGTGACAACAGATAGCACCAACAAAATGGTATTGAAGAGTTTAGTGTGAAAGTCTTCCCCTCTGCTTCCAGCTTTGGTCACATTTCTCATTTTCCCACTCTCGTTGTTTTTTCTCTGCTTCTTTATGCTAACTTTTTTACGTCTAATTTGGTAAAGACCATGCAGTTGTGAAATGCATTCTTGGCTCCTCCAGAACTTTTCCATTTTTAACCATTTATTAAAAAAATAAATTATACCCAGGACATTTTAAGCTAAATGAATGAAAACTTTGGTAAGAACACTGATGGTACCTTGGCAGTCTTAAGGATTATGACAATTTTCAGTAAGAACAATCATTAAAATGCTTCTCTCTAACATCATCCGAGGAGTTACATGGCTTTCCGTACTCCAGCTCTAAGCCTCCACGAGAAGTCTACATAAGAGCTCTGAAATATAAAGGCAAAGGAGTACAGGGAAATCTGAAGTTTTTCAGCAATCTCAAGTGAAATATACATGTGTACCAAAATATTCTACTTAACAAGGTATAACGCAAACCAGACTTACCAAAGAAATTTTTTCTGTACACACATGAACAAGGTTTTCATGTATGAAACCATCAAACAAATAAATCTCCTCTCTGAAAGGTGTTTGTGGGGTTTTTTGTTTGGGTGTTATACATAACTACCAATGCAGTCAATATAAATTAAGCCAGCTCATTCATTATGTCCAGCAATTCACACAATATACCAGTGGGAGGAGATAAACATTATTCTGATCAAACACATTTACTTCAATCTTCAAAACACAACCCTTTTTCTTCATCCTCATCATCATCATCAGTAGAATCTGCATAGGACTCAATGGTGTTGTATATGAAAGAGTACAGCTTGACATCTGGTCCTGAAGTAGAACAGTTTCTGCATTGTTCATTGTAGTATCTCAGCAACAGCCTATAAATGTCCCCTTCAAAAACCAAAAAGAAATCATTAAACACTGTGTAAGAACATGCCATATGAGCAATGTATGATTGGAAAGGAGGGCTAGAAATGCACATGCACACTGAGACAGTAGCTAGGGACATCTCTAAATGAGAAGTGACAGAGGAGGCAGATGACTGTGTAATGGGAATGTCTGCAGGTTGTTCAGAACATAGGATGGGCTCCCTCAACTTCCTGCACAAGCTCTCCCAACATTAGGCTGGATAACACATCAGACCACATCTTGCAGGAACAAGACAGAACCACCAGAAGACAAATTTGTATCAAGAATGCCTAAGCAGCTTTTCCCTCTTCAAAGCATTATCGAGTTATATCAAAAGCTTTTGCAAAACTACCTACCACATGTCTCTGTATTTTTCAAGTTCTACAGCATAACTCCCAAGGAATTAGAAAAGCATTCTAGAAGTCTTCTAACTGATTAGCATTGTGCAATTGATCCCGAATCAGAAGAGTTCCCCATTTTGAACACAGGTACACATAAACCGAGACCCATTTGCTTGTGTTCAAGACTCGGTGACGAGAATTCGTATTGGAAAATTCCCACTTATAGAGATGGTTATGTCTCTTTTCTGCACACAAAGTTTTTTTTTTGCTCACCAATAGTTTGACCCTTCTCACAGAGAAAAGTATGCATGCTGTAAATGTCCCGCATCAGCTCCACATCTCCAAAGGTAAAATAAACAATATCACGTCCAGCCTCAGCAGCTGCCAATATCTGAATTAAGGCTGAAACAACGGAAAAAGATCACATATGAACACAGGATAAAACAATTTGCTGAAGGAAAAAACACAGCATAAGTTTACAGCAACCAACCATAGCATCCATTTCCACATGGACACTGCAAAGCAGTACAAACAACAGATAAGTATTACTTCCACTTTTTAAATAAAGTAAAGAATGCTGGGCACTGCAGGCCAAGAGTGTTGAAGCATTCTGCTAGAGCTGTTAGTGACATCCACCCTTACTTCCAGATAAACAATGTGCTTAAAACTGAAAGGAGTTTATTTTGGTCCATGTGTGCCCCAAAGCAGCATGGCAGCCATTAATTAGCCAAGAAATTCCTGCGGCAGCAGAAGGCAACAGAGCAGCACCTTCCATCCTGGTTTGAGCTGCCTGTACAGCCACAGACAGTGGGGTAAAAAGCATCCATGAGCACTTGGCAATTTCCATTCTGTGCCACCTGTCAGAAGGAACGGAGCCAACCCTTTCACTAGGTGAGCTATGCAAAGTGGGGGCTGACCAAACTTTTAGCTCCATGAGAACTATGGTTCTGCAGCCTCTTCCTGCATAATTTAAGGTGTCCATCATATCTTCAGTACAACTGTGCAGCACGGAACACGTTGGCTTATTCTGACCTATGAGGTGTGATATCAGCAATGCAATTCATGTTATTTAAATTCCAGCTTTCTGTCAAACTCATTGGCCCAGGCTGCATCCCAAGTTCTGCCAACAGCTAACATTACAATATAGACAGATTTTGTTCCTCTATAGGCAAAAGAAAGAAAAACGTTTCCTATCTTGGAAACAGTTTTTTTAAGATTCACCTTGAGAAATCGTCAGGGGTATTGATCAGTAGTGCAGCTGAGCCAAGCTAATAACCCTCTGCAATTGGAGAAAGTAGCTCTGGTCCACTTCTTGCCCAGCTCCTGACTTTCCTGCAGCTCTCTGATGCTCATCAGACATCATTGTGCCAATTCCATTGACCAAACTGGCAGAAAAGTTACAGACTTCCTTTACAGAAATAATTTACAGAATTCTTTACAGAAATTTACTTCTACAGAATAAAAGCTAAAGGTTTGCTGCTAGAATAGCAGCTGAATTGGCAGAGTGAAGGGTTTGCTAAGAGCCAGAGCTGGGGCAAGGGAGGTCACCAGACCACAGACCCAAGAGCAAATAAGGGGGAAGAGAAACAGTGAGAGGAAGAAGAAAAACCGGGACCCCCTTAGGCAGCACCAAACTTACAAGAGTGCAGCTTTTTCATCAGCCAGCACTGCCAGGCCGGAGTGCCACAGAGGCATGTAATCAATCACAGGTTCATTTCAGGGAACTACAACAGTCCAAACAACGGAGCCCAGCAACTATTTCATCTGCTGCAGCTTTTCTTACTTCAGAGCCTGTTGGTGCAGCTCTGATATTAATTCTTCCTTTTTCTACCCAGTAAGTAGAGTTAATTAAAATGTGATTAATATTGTCTTTGTAAAGATTAGTTTTAAATAAAACAGTGTACATACTGCATTACCACCTGCTAGTGGAAGCTAAATAGAAAGCTGTTCAGAGCTCAGCTCAAGAATCTTTCACAGTTTTAAACATTTTTAAAACAGAGACCTATTAAAACACTGCACTGCTTAATCAAAAAAAAAACCTCTCTTGTAAACCCATAGCCGAAACTATAAATTACATGATTCACATGTGAAATTAATCTCAATCTGGGAATGATATTTTAATTAAACTACTGAACCAGCAGTGGATTTAGTAAAGCTTCAGTAGTTCAGCTTTTAAAGAGTCTAATTAACTAGCTTGCATAGGGGAACAGAACCCAATGAATCTTATTATTCATTCCAAACAAACAATGCAGTTTCACTTTACAAGACATTAAAAATATCCTACTGTTTATTTTGCATTGCTATAGATCTTATGAAACAAGGATCAATATTTCTGTCAAGAACCAGACTTCACAATCTTCTGTACATTAATGATACACAATACCATGGGAGATTTCCATGCTACTGCTACAGAAAGAAGCACCACAGGAAGAGCAATAGGGCCTGTGCTACTGAGGTCTGGAGGGATCTGAGCTCTCTTGCCCCTTGCACCCAGCTGATGTGATACCACTTAACTTCTGGACTTGCACCTGAAGCAATGGCTGTATTGACATCCCTTCTTCAACACTAAAAAAATATACATGGGATGTTACAGTTCAGATCCAAGACCTTACGCAAATCAAAGTATTTATCAAACAGTCCTAACATAAATCAAGTATGCTCAGATCCTACAGTAAATACTAGTTCTGATATTGATAAGATATGCATTTGGCAGCCTATTTTATCTAATGGAAATCAAAAAACAACTGCCAGGAACTCAGTGAGCATTGAGAAAAAAATAGATGCTTTATGAATTAAGCACATTAAGAAAGAAAACTAATGAAGCTGGTAGTCTGATGACTGTCTCACTGCAGCTACCTAAAGCTGTTCTGAAAAACAAATTTTAAATACTCTCCAAATGCTTGGAAACAACAAAAAAAGAGAGTAAATTTCTATTTAGAATTATATGAACCAGGATATGAATTTACATGTCAGGATCCATCAGTTCTTGAATTGATGGAAAAGGTCTTAAATGAATGTAGGTATGTGGTATCTGCTGCATTATAAATACCCTAATTAAATATAACGGAACATGAGAGAGTGAGTGATATAGCAAGCAAGTCAGGAAAGAAAGCAGAACATCTGAGTGACTGGAAACCTCTCTGGCATACAGCAATATATTAAGGAGAAAAACTAAACATTAAGCATTGCCAGCAAATTTGTGAAGCCTTGCAAATTACCAGGTACTTTAAACAGCTTTGCAGAGATATGAATTTCAGACAGAATCTAAAAAGACTGCTCCAGAAAGGTCAACTGATTTATATGACTGACAACTGCAATGAACATGTTTTTCCGTGAACTAAAGCTGCATAATTGTGCTTTGGAAGGTTTCAGTGCTCCAAGTCCTTGCAAATCCAGCATTTCACCATCCCGTGCTTGCCTCAAACTTTAAACTGAAAAGAACACAAAAGTCTAAAGCACAAAGAATAGAGTAGCTTTTTTATTGTTTAAGGCCACATTACTCATGGCCTAAAGATCAGCGCTAATGAACCAGTTCTCTAGAATGCCATTTCTTGGCAAAAATATATTAATTGGAACAAAAGCAAAAAATGGACTTGAACAAAAACACACAGCCAAGGAGCAAACTGTAAGTTATTGGATTAATTTGAACATTAACTAATTGCTACGATTTACCTTTTAATCGGGAGTCCCCTCCAAAGGCACCACATCCCCAGTTTCCCGTGGCTATTGCAGAGAGGTGTTGAGGTGGAACATTGGGTCGAGAGAAGCCACAGTAGGCCTGCATGCAGACAAGAGTCAGAGATGGATGTGAGAGGCAACCTGGTGAGATACTTTCAAACAATAAAATGGTAACAAAAATCAGTATTGTCTTCTAGCAATACCAAATTCAAACTACTTCAATATGCCATTAGTCTTCCTTTAAATTTAACATCAATAGCAAAAAAAATTTAAGGCAGGAAGATTTTTGCCTTATTCGGACCCAAGTTAAAAATTAAGATACAGGTGCTGAGTCTCAGGCACTTCATCACAGCTACAGGAAACTTTTCAGGATAGTCTGAAAAGAAAATGAACTCAGACTTGAAATTTTCTTTAAATACCACCCAGTCCTCATAAAAAACATCAGCCAAACCAACACGTTGCAGTGATCTATCATAATGTATTTTAAAAATCCAAACCAATCAATAAATTGAAAATTGTAGGCAGATCATAAATTCACTGATGTAGGTAATTAGAATTTTGTACTAAGATATCAGTGAAGTTTACAAACTGTACTTAACTGTCTTTTTTAGGGCTAATTTCATTACCAACCACGAAGAAACAAGCTGATGAATGTTACTTTAGTCAAGATGCTAAGGTTTCACAACTAATTTAAATTAGTCCTTCAGCCCTGTGCATCATTTTGAGGGGATGCATTCCCTTTCCACCTGAGAATTAGGGCAGTGTGTTCCTATGCTTTATTTAAAATACATCCTATAATATTCTATACCCTCCTGTACTGCAGAAAGCAGGAGGCTTTGGCCACAGCAGAAGTGAGCTCTTATGTTCAACACCCAAGCTAAAACAGAGGCCCGTTGCATCTGTAAATGTGGAATCACACTAAGGAGACTCATTAGCACATTTTGATCCCAAAAATAAGCACACTAGTAGAGTCTAAGTGAATTAGCATTCTTGTACTCCACTGCCCAGGAAAAACAGCACTGCCACTGCTAGAAGAGGCCACACACCTCTCACTACCTATGCCTTATGCTGGCCATGCAAGGCCCTAATTCTGGCCCATTAAGCCTCTTATTAACTTAGGAGAATCTGCTTTGTGAACTGGAGACTGATTCCAGACACAGCATGTTAGGAGATAAAATCTGTGCAAGGGATAACAGCAAAGGCCTTGAAAACACTGGCACAGGCTGAAAGCTAAGGTCTCATAACCATAAACAGCTCACTGATGGCACTCATTAGTCACTGAAAAGTACAGCATTAAAAGCTGGGAAAAGACTGCTTTAGCTTCAACAAAAGAGCAGCAGCAAAACAAGAAGAAAAACAAGTGACAAGAAAACCTTGGCTATGCAGATGATAAAGCACCTGCCACAGCTTGGGAAAGTAGCCCAGTGTTCCCAACTATTATGCAGCACATAATCCAGGGCAGAGACCAAGGATTGGGAAACATCTCCAGTATCTTACTTAAGGACAAGATCCCAGATTAGGGATGGCAGAGAAGAGAAAAAAATTATGTCCACCACAGTTCCAGCTTCCCATCAAAGAGCTCTTCAGCCTGGCAACTTTGATGTGTGAGATTATCAAGCACCACAGTCACGGCAAAGTGCAGTTTTGTACACACACAGCTGACTTAGGGCAGGGTCAAGGACTGATAACTTTGAATATAAAATTATAACGATTAATAGTGTGCAAGAATTATCAGCAGGAAGTGTGCTAGTTTTGAATGTCAGCCCAGTAGTTTTGTTTAAAGGATTAAAACTAGCCTGCATTGTCAGTCTTCTCAAAGACTGTAAACTCTCATGTATACGCACATACGCAGTTACAACAGCCCTTACAGCTACTGTGAAAATAAAGGGGATTTATGAACAGCTGGATCTGATCTCAAGAAGACATCAATACAGGAAAAGGTAAACTCCCAGGCAATAAGTCAGTACCCCAAGGACAAAGAAGAAAGGTGGAAGAAAAGAAAGGGGCACCATATTTATGAACTGCGCCACGTTGAAACATGAGGCATCTCCTTTTCCACATTGACTGCACAGATGAGTAGAATTCAACAGCACATATCATAAGGAAAGAACTTAAACTCATAATTTAGAATCATAGAATAGCTTGAGTTGTAAGGGACTTTATAAAGATCACCTCATTGCAACTTGCCTGCCATGGGCTGGGATGCCTTTCACTAGAGCAGCTTGTTGAGGGCCCTATCCAACCCAGGACTGAACACTACAAGGGCTGGGGCATCCACAGCTTCCCTTGACAACCTGTTCCAGTGCCTCACCATCCTCACAGTAAGGAATTTCTTCCTAACACCTAATTTAAACCTGTCCTCTGTCAGTTTAAAACCACTGACCCTTGTACTGTCACTATCTGCCTATATTAAAAGTCCCTCTCACTTCTTTTTATAAACCACTTTAGGTACTGGATGGAAAAAATAAGGTCTCCCTGAAGCCTTCTCTTCTCCATGATGAACAACCTGAACTCAGCCTGTCATTTAGAAGCAGGACAGGGAAGAGTTAACAAAATGTATATCCAAGTTTCATTTATATTTTTGAAAGTTATATAAAATAGACCTTTGTACAGCACATCAAAGGACAAGAAATATATCTGACAATCTTTTGCTTTAACACTGGACAGCAAAACCCTGTCAATATGAGACACAACCAAGCAAGAACTTCCTTAGACGAAGACAATACTATAAAAACATTTGAAAAGTATCTATAAACATCAGACTGCAGGTTGCTGTAAGAAGTTACTGGCCTTGTTGAGCTCTCTTCTAATTTTCTCTGGACCAAACTGATCAAGGAAACGTCTGAAGTGAAATGCATCTATAGCAACAATTTCAGTGTAGCGTCGTTGCCATTCATCCCTAAAAGTGGAAGGGGGAGAAGAGTAGATTACATTAGTTGTTTAATATCAGCCATATAACCCCAATTCAAAATGAGCAATTCCCTGCAGACCTTCTCTGTCAGAAGCAGCTGAAAAGGTGAACTCAAAACAGACAATGGAGCACTTCTTTGTGGCTTGGGAATGAAAGCAGAATCAGAAATGAGACAGGCCTCCCCATAAATTTAGAACTACTCTGGCTAGACTTTGGACATGAACGTGAAACAAATCTAATTACACAGCACTATTTATCAAGTATGTAAGAACACTGCAAGGTCAGTGTTTCTCTGTCTTCCTCCAACATTTAAATGAGAGTACACTGTGTATGTTTCTATACCAAATGAGTAATTTTGTGTATACACTCTAATGACATTGCTGGAGAAATAAATTCAAGAGCTCAGAGCTTTCTACTCAGATTCATGGTATTGATTCTTATTTTGCCACACATCAGCTGCACTGTGGCATCTGAGATACTGTTGCCAAAACTTCCTGTGACATTGCAAACCACAGTTAAGTCAGTATCTTAACAAAAATGTGCATTAAATACATATATCTCTGCAAAAGATGTTGGTCTAAGAACCAACATAAGGGCAGGTACCACTTAATAGCATTAGTATGGCATTACCAATATGATACAACTTTCTTAGCTTGTTGGCTCTACTGAGGAGAGCAACATCAAGAAAATATCCTATTAAAACAAATGCTAGGAAATACTTAAAAGTACCAAGTTTTCAAATCTCTAACATTTATTTATTCCTTCTCTTAAAATACTTATGTGGAACTTTACCTAGGGGTCTTATCTTCATGGCTCCTCGCCCACCGGTAAGTTTCTGCATAGCCTGTGTACTCACTGTACTGCTCCGTACCTGAAACAAATGGTTTTCCAGATTACATATAAAATATGTACTTATTTTTTTACTTGGCAAATCTTTGATAGGAATTGCTGTTTCTCCAAATGAACATGCAGCTCCCAGAAGCAATGGGGAACAGAGAATTTGTACTTGCACCACGGATACAAGATTTCCTTGTACAGCTCCTTTCCCACAGGTGATGAGCAGCACTCACCACAGAACATTATGAGTGCAGATCTACGTATGCTGCCCAGTATTTAATGAGAAGTGGTCAGCACCGGCTAACTACCTCTGTAAAAGCACAAAGACCCAAAAAACCACTGGAACCACTGGTCTGGAATATATTTGGCTGCTCTTGAAAGGTCCAAAAGGGTATCTTGGCAAGTATTAAAGGCTGTCAGAAAGCAGCTCCTTAAGGCCACCAGTAATTTTAGCTACTATGCTCTGCTATACCAACTCCTTTTCAAAGGTTTATCCCACGACTAAAAAAGAGCACATCTTAACTGAGAACAAGGATCACAACCTTTCTAAAAGGCTGCCTTTCACCTCATTTTATAGAGCTTCAGGACCTTGCTTCAAAACCTGGGCATTGCACAAATGCTTCAGAGAAATACTCCTGAAGTAATGCCACAACAAAATCGCACCTTTTCCCCCTGTTCTGAGCTCACAACAGCTGAGTTTCAGAAGTAACCACAGAATAGTCTGGGTTGGAAGGGACCCACAAGGATCATCGAGTCCAACTTTTCAGCGAACCCACAACCTTGGCATCACTGGCACTGTGCTCTGACCAGCTGAGCTGACTTGTTTGGTGGTTTATACAGGTATGGTTTGGCACAATTATAAACAGTAAGAGCAAGAAGAGAACTGTTAAGCAACCCCTTAATTTTTAACACCAGCTACGCCTATAAATAGAACGGGAAAAAATAGGTTTTAAAGAAATGCAAGCTGACAGCACAAAACATCTGATTACTAAGACAAGAGTACTGCCTAACTATTGCACAGATCAGCAATACCCTGAGAACACAAATGTTTAAATTTAATGTAAGTTTTCCCTAAAAATGCAATTGAAGTTGAACAATCAAAACCACAAACCTACTAAATTTAAACCTCACGGACAAGGAAATTTCAATGTTTGCTTCCAGTAGTCTCAAGCATAGGAAACAAGCTGTTAAAAACTGTTTTTCAATATATTTTCCCTATTTACCTATATTAATTTTAACTGACAAGACTTATCAATGCTCATTTAGCTCATCTGCCCTGTTACCCATGCATTATTTATTTAGTCTAGAAGATTAATCGTTCTGAGGGCACACAAATCTCACTCAAGGCTATTTTGGAAAGCTGCTACGCAAAAGGAGTAGGATGGTAAGAGATTTCTCACTGAGTTCACTTCCTGATAAAAAATCATGTGAAAAATGTGGATGACAGAATATGCCTATGTATTCACACACATCCATCTCCTCAGACAAAGGACAACCACAAGCATTTTCCGTATTCAGAAATCAGCCTTCTAATTGAATTGCAGGCTATCAGCCTTCACTAAGACTTTTCCTGACATGAATACAACTCAGTTCTCTTCACATGCTTGGTAAAAGTGTCTGAGCACAGAGCAAGTGACTCTTTTGAGAGCTCTCTTTAGAGGACAACCTAGCAAAACTTCCAGCTTCAAAAAGGAAGCATTTCCTTTGGTGTCTAAGATGGGGAAAGAAAACTCTAGGTCATCAAGATATTGTACCAGGATAGACTAAATGATAGTCAAAGTATTAAGCTGGCTTTTTCAAGGTTCATTGTTCTCATTAATTTTTACAGAAGTGTAGTGTCTGATGGCAAAAGCACCAGGAAACAAACAAGCAAATACACACACATACACACATATAGCTATTAAAAAAAAAATCAATAATGGAGAAACGCAAAAAAATCACACAGACTCTAAAAGTCATGTCCTAGAAACAAGAAGTTAATGAAAATCAATGAGTTTTCATAAGTGAAGCTCTGGAAATTTGTCAGACAGAAATGATTATTCAACTGGCAACACTTTTGCCTGCGAACTACTGGGATACAAACTTCTGTTGCTGGGAGAACAGAAACAGTATGGGATAAGCTGGATATGTTAATGTTTCTGGTGAATCTTTTCTCCTCCCATTAAAAAAAAATAGAGGTAAAAAAAGGCAAACCACAAATAAAGTTCCACCAGAACTTTAAAAACAAGCTACAAAACCTAGAAAAGCCTGCTTAAAGTCAAAAGAATGTATCTACAAGTACCATTCAAAAATCCATCCTTTGTGAGACTTGTAAAAGTTACAGCATCAGACTGAAAGTGAAATTTCCAAGTGTTGGTGTTTATGGGACATCACCAACTTAGAAAGATTTGCAATTATTACTAAAAATAAATATACCTTTCTCAGACTCCATAGCCTAGCTTTACATTTGCATACGATCCATACAGCATTATAACATGTCCAGGGATTGGGAAAAATCCCACCGTAGTGTTCCTCTAGTATTTCTAATGAGCTAGAAATCATACCCCTGAAGAGGCAGGACCACTAGCACTACATAAAAAGTAGATGCAAAAATTGCAAGAGTAAAGTTTTGTAGTCACCAACAGAAAGGCACATTCAGTGCCATAAGTGAGAGGAAGGTCCTTCTTTCCCTTTCAATCAGTTCTTCCAATGCTTATCTTGCACCACCATTAGTCTTTGGCTCTCCCAACACTGGCACAATCAGCCTGCTAAATCCAGCTGAAAACCAATTTTCCCCTCTGAGTGAATTTTCAGCCAAACCAATTATCTCATCCCATCTCATCTCATTTGCTGCCTGGGTAATATGGTCAGAAGTCTCCAAAATTGCCCTGCTAAGATGTGGTCCCGACTGACCATTGATAGATCTGTAGATATAAAGCAAACATGGAACACAGCTTCATCTGCTCTTAACGCTGCCCCAGGATGTGTGAGCTCCAACAGGGAGAAGAAAGAAAGAAAGAAAAAAACCTGAATGAAAAGCACTCGCACTTATTCACAGCTCTACCAGAAATGCAGCTGTGGGAATCTCTGGTGTTGCTGCTGACATTTCTGTAGGCAGATGTCTGTGTTGAAGAACTCGACTGTTTGCATGACCAGTTCCATAGTCATTACAGCAGTGATCTTAACCAGATACTGTGAAATCACAACAAATTTAATTTATCTTCCAATTTCTTGGACTCCTCTGCAAATTGAAGCTACACAATTATACCCATTAGGCCGCCGAGTCAAGATGCATCACAAAGAATGTAATTGATCAAGAAGATCATGACACAGAGGAGACTTGGCTAAGAACCAAGGTGGAAAAGCTCCAGGGATTAAATAAAAATGATAGAATGGATATTTCCATTAGAGGAGAACTCCATATCCCAAACACTAATTGCAAAACACTGAAGTACTCAAGAAAACTAAAATGTTGCTGCAGTGAAAAAACAATCTCACCTTTATTTGTCCATGCCAAATAAAGATTTTTGTTTGCAGGGGAATGGAAGAAGGTCTTTCAAAACACTAATTTAGTGTTTCCCCCCAGTCAGTTATTACCCAGACTCATAGCTGTGCTCTGTTTTTATCCTTCCCAAAGAAGCCTCTCCCAGAGGACACTGCTTAAAATACGTTAATATGATATCATATCCAAAATACAGAACAGAGGTCTCTGATAGCCAAGAAGTTTTCTTCTGACTCATTTTTTAAAAATGTAATCACAAAAGCCAATTTATCAAAAACTTTTCACAGAAAAGGCATTAATTCTGGCAGGATGGAAAAACAAAATAAAACACTGTCTTAAAAAGATTACCAAGCATAAGACTGAAAACAAAAGATGCTCTGCCCAGTACAATTAATAACTCAGGACAGAGTAAGACCTGCAAGATTTAAGCTCAAATTTCTACTGTGTATGTATGTGAGAGAAAGAAGTGCCATTGATGGATTTTTCCAAGAAATGTGTTCTAATACCTACAGAAACTCTTGACTTTTGAGACAGCTCAGGTAACTAAACCCAACATTTTCACTACAGCAGACTGAAAAATATAAACACAGTCTTCTATAATATTTACCCAGAGGATCTCTCTGATCATACATTTTTTCTTTATAGTTGCTCTTTAGTGTAAATAAAGTAGTATTACAGCATCATTTTATTTCTTCAGTCATGAAAAATGCTCATTCATGTACAGAACTGAGACACGCAGCATGACCTGGGATGCTCCAGTTCCTAACAGTCACATCTGGTCTTTTGAGGCTAACTGCTTTAACCCAGTGGGTAATAAAACAATCCAAGCTCTATGACACAGTGGGAAACAAAAGAAAAAACCCTTTCAGCTAAGCTCTGGACTGACAGGATGTCTCCAGACACAACACCCCAGCATCATACTGGAGAAGCAGGTCGTTTTTGACATAATTAGGAGCCCATAACTAACTTACAAGCAACACAAACACATATGTGGAACTCACAATATCAAAATCCTTCAGAGACAGTTCCTAGCTTTCTACCCTTTTCTAATGGATGAAGATTTTCTACTCTTCCACTTCCTCCCCTTTTAGGTAATCAGAAGGCAGTTCCTCTTAAGAGTGTTCAATCACATCAAATGTTACAAATCCTATAAAAGGAACAAAAACCCTGCATTCTTCAACATAAGAGAAGCAATATAAGCTAAGAGCTGGAAATCGTGGCTGTTACCTATATTGCCCATCAGCATTCTTTAGCTAAAGACACCAAGTCCTCAAACACATTTACAGAGGAAAAAAGAAGTTCTTCCGTTTGCTGTCACTTTTTTTTCTCCTTTCACAAACCATCTATGGAACAGTGACCCTGTGGTCACTGTTACGAGGTGGGATGAAGTAGAAGGCTCTTTGTGAAACGAGTATCAACTTTTTGGTTTTTACTTTTTTCTTATACTTACAGCATTTAAACATACTAAACTCCAACTTGAAATGTATTTTGTATATATAAAACCAGAATTCAATGTGAAACATTTTCTGCAAAGACTAACCTGTGATGATAAGACATTCATTGTGATCCAAGACTTCAGTGATGAGCCTTGATACAATCAGTTCTGGATTGATTAAAAACCGAATTTCTTCTTGTACTAGTCCTGCCCCAGTCACGCCACCTCCAACAAAACGGTTTGCAAAATCAACCTACCAAAAATACATTCAGGAGAATTATGATAGGATAAGAAAAAAAAAATCCTTTCATTTACCAAGGTAAATAAAATCCTGTAAAAATTTCAATTATTCTGTTGCAATCTACTGCTATCACTTCAACGACATGACTAATTAACATGATCATGCCTTTCTCTTTTTTTCCATTCAACTTCTCAGAAAACTTAAGACAAATGAGACATTACACAGCAAAAGAAATTTTGCATCTCAAATGCCCCAAATCCAAGTTTTGTGGATTTCCCTTAAAGAGGCACATATTTCAGAATAAAACACATTTCAGTAAATGTGAAAGATAAAAACAGCATTCTTTTTAGGGACACAGAAAAATCTTTAGTTTGTCCTTCAAAAAGCATTCTGCCCCAACTGTCTACACAGAAGCATCTTTAGATTAGCACTGCCCCGTAACAGTTCTATACCCAAAAAACCCTCTTACGAATTCTTCTTGAAATGTACTAACAATCTCTTACGAATTTTCCTTGAAATGCACTTGAACAAGGCAAACCATTTTGTCTCTAAAGGTTTCTGCTTGAAATAGAGAAGCTCTGGACTACTTTTTGCTGCATTAGTAGGTATTTTGCAAATTACATTTTCATCCAGACGACAGTTTTAAAAGGAGTTTGTTTATTCAATAAAGTAATAATTACTATTCACTCAAATTAACTGCCCATATAAATTTACAATTTTAAAAAGTTACTTCACATTTCAAATGCTATTAGCTTCTTACTGATCTTTACTTAGATAGCTGAGGAGGGCACAGGTACAGGAGGGGGGCAGAAGTTGCTGGGGTGACATGAACCCCTGTGTAGATTACAAACTGACCCAGGAGGCAGAGTCCAAAGCACACCAAGAGCCAGGCACTACAGCAGCATGTGTTCCTTTAGTCTATCCTGGAAATACCAACACATTTCAGTTGTTTAAGATTTGCTAAACTTGACTATGATCAAAAAAGTTATATGAAAACCTCTCAAATGTTCAGCGTGCCAGGGCCCCAAAGCAGGGCCCCCAAGCGTGCCAGGGCCCCAAAGCACTGTAACTGTACTGAGCAGCCTCCCCTCGGGCCCCATCCTTGTCCCTTGTACAAACACCCGCCCCTGTCCTGGCCTTCACCTCACACACATCCCCTGTGGGCCCATGCCCAGCCCTGTGCTCACCAGACATCTCTCACTGTCCTTGGAGCCCTGACTCACCACCTTGCCTTTGTGTGATGGCCACCAGCCAGTCAGCAGGAACTGTGATTGTCACCACCCCTGCCCACTGAGGCTGGGGTCACGGTGGACTCCTGCACTGCCCTTCCTTGGCCATCCTGCTCCCTGCTGGAGCGACTGTTCTCCATCTGAGCAGGGATATTTTGTTTGATAAGACTTGAAATAGCCAGGAGGAAAAATATCACATCCTAGGCAATACTCCCTTTTACAGAGTGCAGTTACTAGAAAAATGGTCATTATTGAGCAATTGCTGAGTTCTTCATAATTTCAGCACACATTTGAGTGCTCAAGTTTCATAAAGTTTTGAGACATTTTAAAATGTGAGCAAAAGGCATTGCAGAAAAATATTCTTCCTAGTCTCCTTCCTCGTCCTCCAATGCAGTACTTGTCCCTGGATAAAAAAGTTCTAATTTTTACTTTCTTTTTGTAAAAGAATTCTAGAAGGCTGACTTTTTTCTTTTCAGAAAAGCAGAAAGCAACTAATTTGAAAACTCAAATGTGTTACTTCCTATAGATACGGACAGGACATCCTCCTTATGAATTTCGTTTGCTGACTGCCTCCCAGACTGAAACAGTGGTGCTGGCAGCAGCAAGAAAGTCTCCTGGAGCACTGACCTGGTCACTGTCTGGGGCACAATAATAACTTTTTTTTTTTTAAATAAACTGAAACCCTTGACAAGTCATCAAGATCGCAGCCTGAATCTTTTATCTTGTCAATCTTTGATCCTGGCTTGAACCAGAAGACCTGAAGCTGTCCAGGATTTGTGATTTTCTGTCAGCCCTTTCTGTAACAGGTTCATGTGCTACCTAGATGAGCAGGGGAACACTGACAGTACTAAGACTGCCCATGGAATTAATTTTGATGGGTTTTTTTACGCTGCATAACATCTTGTCATTTAAGTCAATTGAGGATAAATAACTTTGTTAAGCTGGCAGACCATGGAAGTATGACAAAAACATGAAAGCCACATTAACTGTTACATGCACTTACCTGTAGCATACCTTGCCCATTGCTTTCGATGGTGCCTTCATAGGTGACATGCAATCTAGATAGTTTTTTCTGAGATCTACCGTTGAGGAAAAATATTGTACAGAAAGGATAATTTCAGAACCCCCACACACAAACATTCATTTTAAAACAAAACTCACCCAAAGCCAAACTGCTTACACACCTTAAACATAAGGTAGTTTAAAAAAAACCCACAAAAACCCTGACGGATTAAAGAAAACATGTTTACCTTGCAGACACAATGTGGAAAAGTTTAACATAGTCATCTGTTCAGTTTCTCCACCTTTTACCATAAAACCCCAAATCTGAAGTTCTAAGTTTTTCTTGTTCCACATTAACTCGCTAACCAGCAATAAAGCTGCAGTACTTGTGTTCATCCTGGTTATCACCCATACTTCACTGTACTTCCTATCATTTCTTATATCAAGCCATCCCTCTCTTTTTTCCCCCACTCAAGCAACAGCACCAAAGATATGCTACTGTTTCAAAACTTCAACTAAGACTTGTTTGCTTTACACACAAACATATGGGAAAACTCAGGACACAAACTACTTGTGGCAATTCACCCACCGCCCTCTGTACTTCTTTGTGCAACAATCCATAGCAAACACTGCTTTCTGTAGTACTTCCAGACTGGAATCAATTCCAAATGAATGTCATTCAGTTGATGTGGACTTAAAAAATTTCTTACATTAAAGGGATGTTTGACTTACCTCTCCCAGTCTGGAAACTCCTGGAGACACTGCCTTGTAAACGTCACCAATCCCGTAGGTTCTACAGGCAAACCAACCCCAAAGGAAAATGTATTAACTGTGGGAGCTTTAGCCCTTAGATTATGTTAACTGGCAAGCTTTGAAAACTACAAACATCATTCTTGGCAGGTACCAAGAGCTTAACTTTCCTCAAGAGTGACTCTGATTCTTCCCCTGACAGCCCATGCTCTAAGTGAAGGCAAGTACCATGAAGACCAAAATATTTACTTCTCTTCCCACTTTCCAGTTTGAGTATTTTAGTTTTTCCAGATCTAGGAAAAACTATTTCTTAAGTGATTTTCACTTTAACAACATTAAACACTACTAGAAAGACCCAGTAGTTGAAGTAAAATGTGCTGCTTTTAGAGAAAAAGAGATTGTGAACCTTTAAAACCAACAACTGTTCAGTGTCAACAGACAATCCAGAGAGTATTCAACCTATGGATGGAGGAAGCAGCAGCTCTTATTTCCAAGAAAGTCCAACTATGTCAATAAGGATGCAGTGTTAGCAGATTCCAAACCAAGCAGTTTTAAGCCCTGCCAGGATGCTAGTGGAATTCACTGTATTCCAGCTGAGAAAAGACTCCTGCCCTCAAGGGAAAAAGAGGAGCTGTTTCTCATTGCAGGAAGGATGCAGCATCATCTTTTCTCCTCATTTTACTCAAAAAAGTTCAGTTTTGCAACAGAAGGGAAGTATCAACCTTTCATTAGGTGATACCATCCTTATAAAAACTTCAGTTAAGACTTATTTCTCTGCTGCAGTAAGTCTACTGTGCTGATTTGTGAAAACATTCAGAACAGTATGTAAAGCACAAATGCATTCTTCTAAAAAAGCCTTAAGTGGTCCTAGGCTTTTCTTTAAAATTTAGGTAAAAAAGAGCTACTTTCTCTGAAAAAAAGTGCATAGCTTTCAAGCATAGTAATCAAGAGCTCTTTCACAAGGGAATTCTAGTATCAGTTGTGGTACTCCACAAATCAAGTATTCACCTTTTGAGCACAAATTCTTCAGTCTCCACTGTGCTCTTTTACAGAGAATTCAATTATTATTTACAATATAAAGAGTTGCAAAATTATGACAGTAATTTATAGAGCTAAGTTACTTCAGCCTTACTAACTCCTGGGACAAAAAAATAATATGAAATGGAGTATTTTAAAGGTACGATAGGAATTTTTAGTTCAAGAAAAGAGCATTCAAGAATCTCATTAAATATTATTTAAAGTTACAATCTTAGGAAGTCTAATATGGTAGTTTCATTAAGCATGTTCCCATCAGATTTCACATGCACAGGGGCTCAGGGACAGCTGCCTAAATTTAGGATTTGGTTTGCACAAAAACATTATTACTCAAGTATTAAAAAAAGCTGTACACCGTATCTCTTCTCAGTCCCACACATAGACCACAAGTTACTTTCTACCTCAGAGATTTAGCTCTGTTGACATTGTTTAAAGTCTGACAGCTGAAATATGTGAAGGATATGGCTAGATTTACTTTGTGGTGAATTAAAATGGTGAACTGAAGATGGTCTGAAACAAATAAGGGGCTTTTATATTTAATAGTTTAAATCTGTCTTTCTTTTAAAACAATTCCTCTGAGAAAGTATGAAGTTAATAGTAAAATGCTGGCATGTAAAGAAAAAGTTCTTTAAAAAATACTATTATAAGAGTATTGCTGCAGATCTGATGTATGCTACTACAGTAGAATCTCTTTCTCCCCAAAAAATGCAATATATAAGCTATGGCAGTTATCACAAAAATAATTCTCTTTTTGAAAGCTTTTGCAAATGTTCAAATCTGTGGTAATAACAGAAGATCTGAAAATGCACTAANCTCTACAGGGGGCTAAAAATGTATCTCTGTATTTTACACACACCCCATATGTACATACATATATATTTATATATATTTATCAGAAAAAAAAAACAGAATGAGCTCTGGGCAAAATATTTGCTTGCATGCATCATACACATGGCAAGAAGTGCCATCATATGAATATCAGTGTACTTTGCAAGCTGTCTTTTGTTACATACTTCCATCATGGCTGCATAGCCATTTCTAAATTTAATGGGATTAAATTTTTTATGTATCTGCTTTGCAGCTCAAAAAAAAGAATAAAGGATATACTTTTTTCTGTGACTCTTCTAAAATAGCAGAAAAGGGTCTTAAGTTTCTCAGGCTTTCTTGGTGACCTCCCTTCAAACAACCTGAAAAACAGGAAATAAAAGCAAACAATTAGATTTCAGGGATATAGTGCATAGCAATTA
The DNA here is from genome assembly GCA_013397975.1 of Machaerirhynchus nigripectus. Lineage (NCBI taxonomy): Eukaryota > Metazoa > Chordata > Aves > Passeriformes > Dicruridae > Machaerirhynchus > Machaerirhynchus nigripectus. The sequence continues at coordinate 1,496,861 of VZRQ01009973.1, forward strand.
GTNAAAGTATGAAGTTAATAGTAAAATGCTGACATGTAAAGAAAAAGTTATTTAAAAAATACTATTGTAAGAGTATTGCTGCAGATCTGATGTATGCTACTACAGTAGAATCTCTTTCTCCCCAAAAATGCAATATATAAGCTATGGCAGTTATCACAAAAATAATTCTCTTTTTGAAAGCTTTTGCAAATGTTCAAATCTGTGGTAATAACAGAAGATCTGAAAATGCACTAAATTCTCCAAGAGCAGGAGATATCTCATGTCTTGCTATCATTTGTTTTATTTGAACTGGGCAAACTTAGAAACACCTTTGCTTTGGAACCATGGAAGGTAAAACCTGAAATACCAACACAAGTAGGGGAAAATCCCTCAGAACTACAAACTTTATAGTCAAAAGACTAAATATCCATTCTGCAGGAAATCTGAAGCTTGACTCAAAATCTTTAAGCCTGTGATTTTAATGACTGTAATGGTGCCAAGCTCCCTCTACATCCTCACTCTGATGTGGTGGGGCAAGTGGTTGCATATATTACAAGCATTATACATATAGATATATTTATAGCTACACAATGATATACACACACATTTTTATATATATATACATATATATATCTATCTCTACAGGGGGCTAAAAATGTATCTCTGTATTTTACACACACCCCATATGTACATACATATATATTTATATATATTTATCAGAAAAAAAAAACAGAATGAGCTCTGGGCAAAATATTTGCTTGCATGCATCATACACATGGCAAGAAGTGCCATCATATGAATATCAGTGTACTTTGCAAGCTGTCTTTTGTTACATACTTCCATCATGGCTGCATAGCCATTTCTAAATTTAATGGGATTAAATTTTTTATGTATCTGCTTTGCAGCTCAAAAAAAAGAATAAAGGATATACTTTTTTCTGTGACTCTTCTAAAATAGCAGAAAAGGGTCTTAAGTTTCTCAGGCTTTCTTGGTGACCTCCCTTCAAACAACCTGAAAAACAGGAAATAAAAGCAAACAATTAGATTTCAGGGATATAGTGCATAGCAATTAGTGCTACTTACTAATTGCAATTTGATTTTTTGTAATTATTATGCACACATTTCATCAGCCTTATATTTAAGTACTGTACTGTACTGTAGAAAGAACACTGTAGACAGCCCCTCTGTAATTCAAGATTTTAGGAGTAATGAGTGTATTGACTGGCTATATTTCTGATGAAGAAGCCAAGTAAGTACCTCTCTCACTTGCACCAATTTTCTAATACCAAGCAATGTAATTTCAATATGAACGTTTTGGAAAGCTACTAGTTTTATTTTCACCAAATTGAAACGTTTAACAGGCCATGAAGTGACCAAGGGGTGAAAACCTGTATGTTGGGTACTCCAAGGTCTAAATGTCTTACTCTCTTTCAGCTCAGTCAGTTGCTCAGAAGAATGAATGCAACCATGTTGCTTTCAAGAGCTGCACTGCATCAGTAGCATTTCTAAAGAACCTTCCCCCAACAAAAATGGCTCCATCCACTGGGCTGCTACTGCCATTCTAACAGTCATTTGTAAAAACCGAAGCACTAAAAAGAAGGATCCTATTTTTAGCCATTAAGTGAATGTATTCTTTTAAGGTTAGCTGAAATACTTTTACTGCATCATCTATCTTCCAGCAACTTGAACACACATTACTTAATTTCACTTCCAACAGAGTGACAAGGCATTGTTATTGGCAACACATAATGGAATATATCTGGAAGGAAGAACAGCAGTGACTTCAGAAATAATACCCTTTGAATAGGAAGTTTACTAAAAGATGTCTGATCCACTGAAAGCCCTGAGGACATAAGATTCCCCCGAATAAACAGTCTAAGTAAAGGAATGACACAACATTATTCATTTGTTTCTGTGTACTGGAATGACAACCTGCCTTTAAAACCACAGTGCTGGGAGGCGAATTGAACTAGATTCAGCAAGGAAGTGAACTAGATTTTTTTCAGCATTTAAAAATTCTTATGATGTATACAGGCTGAAGAGATCAATTGCATCCAGAATCTGTATCAAGTCACAGAGGTTAATTGTATTAACATGTTATTCTTTGAACAGTGAATCAGGACTTTAGGAAGGTAAACTCCAGACTTAAACAGTCTATTCTATAGTGGGCCTATATGCAAGTTCTATCAAGGCCTTGAGTTTGCACAGGTAAAAAGGGGCTCATAAAAGGAGTTAATGTGTGCATGTGTGCGCAGGTGTTGCCTAAATTACCCCCAACCTCTTATCTGGAAGTCTCATTTCGTATGAAGCCTTTAAACTGGTTAATTTATCTATCAGCCTGATCATGCCTTTACTAATTTTTTTTTCCTCTTCACATCAAAGTGACACCTTGCTTACATTGCAAACTCCCAGGAGAGAGTTCTTCATGTCACAAAGGCAATACGTAATTCAGTATAAAGAGCAGGCTGGGCAGGAAAGGTGAAGAACTTGAAGAAGTATGCCTGAAGTAAGTCAGATCAAGCTAAAACCAGTCATATTTGTGAATGCAACAGGAAAAGCAAGTGACATTTACATGATTCAAAAATCCTGGCCTGGTCCTACCCCATTAATTTAACTGAAGACATAACATGGCAAAGTTACAAACCTTTTACCTTGAGCCTAATTTCTGAAATAAAAAATTAGGCAAAATTATGAAAAATTTATTTTTGAATCAAGTATTTTAAAGAATAAAGCTATATATGAAGGCATCACTAAGAAAATAAGTAAAATTCTTCCACAAGTGCTGAGACACAGAACTTCTAAAAAAACACCCGAAAATCTAAGTGGAAACCATATAATTTCCTGACAGAACCACCTAGGGCCAAAACCCATTAATTTCAATGAAAGCACTCATCCAAATGAAGTGCAATGTAAATCAAATGCAAGGCACTGCAAGTCTACTTTCAAGTGAAGTAATTGAAATCTTACTGGCAACTGCATATGTAAGCTGCTTTGCTTTGTACAGGACGTTCCCACTGCCATGCAGTAACTTCAATTTATCAGCTACAGGAGCTGAGAAGGCCTCCCGGACAGATCACCAAACATAGATGCAAATTCATCTCCGGCTCTGCAGCCAAGCCAGGGTAGAAGCAATGTTAATCAAACAGAAGACCTCCACAGAGGTACATTTCAGTATTCGAGGTCAGAGATTTTAAAACATAACAAAGTAGAGGGGTGGACTTTGTGTTTATAACATTGTAGATTGTTAAAAGTAATTGCAGCTAAATAAAAAATCTTTCCTAGCAAATACTCAGACACTTAGTTGTTCTGAAGAGAAATCCAATACATGAGAAATAAAATACTATGAACAGTAAAAACTGATATTGGGAAAATGTAAAACTGTCCCGAAATATACAGTAAAGTTATAATTCAATAGTTCATATCATTTCAACAATTATTAAAAAAACGTGTACTTTTTGGCATTAGCACTTTCCTAAAAACTTTGGGGTGGGAAAAAAAGCATTTAAAAAGTGCAATCAATATTCTGGTTTCTGCAGTCTTGACTGTCAACTCAAAATTGTTGTATTTGCAACCAATATTTCCACATTCTAAAGCTGGAGTCAAAAGCTCCAAAGAACCTACTCCCAACTCCTTCCAGCGCTGAGGCAAGTGGACTTCAAACCTGCAAGGAACTTTGAAGGGTGCATTGAAAATGACACAAGAGAAAAATTATTGAAGAACATTAAGAGCTTCACAAAAGTGACCCTGGAATGCATGGAGGTCACTGGGGAGAATTTGAACCAGCTTAAGTAAACAGTTCCAAAATATATTTCTTCTGATTAAGGTAAAATTAAAATATTTACTTATAAAATTTAATTTCCAAGGAGTTAAATTGCTCCCCTGATGTTACTCTAAAAACTGGCTCCAGCAGGAGTCATTGCAATCACGTGATTTAATCTCCCAGTTCAATAATTTTGTAATGCTATTTCCATACCCAGGCTGGGCTTCCTTTGAATTTCTTTTCAAAGAGAATAATCATGTCTTTACACTGAAGTTGGAACCTATTGTAAGACCCAGAAAGGTGTACATACTGTAACAATATGCAAAAATTTGCAGTATGGATGATATTTCAAAGAACAATTCCCATTTATAATTCCATGGCATTATATGGGTACTCTTTGCAGAAGTGTGGATACACAACTCTGTACCTGTGATCCCTCCAATTAACCATGTGTTCTTTTTCCTCCACCACCCCACAGGCACTAAAAAGTGTCTTTGTCTTTACTACTGGACTTGAAGACACACTTGTGTTGTTTCTTGTATTTTAGTGAGATCTCACTAAAGATCATGTAACACCTAAACAAGTACAAAACATTTGATTAAAGCCTGATCTCCTCCTACAAATAAAAGTCAAAGAAGGATTTACATGGAAGTCATATGGATGATGAATTTCACCCAGTAAAGGGACTGAGCAGAGGGAAGGATGCAAAGTTAAGGCAGAAATGAAAATACTGAATAGACATTTCCTTCGACCTCAACAACAGAGCTAATCACTAAACAGTTTTTTAGTCTAAGGCAGTGGATGACAAAACACTTGGGAAAGAGAATAAACCAAATATTATGCTTTCTCTGTCTTACTGCATTTCAAGCCTATGCTTACCTGATGTATAAATACATGTAGGGGTGGAAATAATATGCCTAAGTATGTTACTGTCAAACTTGTATTGCCCTCCATACGATTGAGGGCTATTTTGATTAAGTGGCTGAGCATCCTCAGTTGCTGAGCATCCTCAATGGGAACCACTGAAATTTCATGCTGATACACAGCACCCTAAAGAGAAAAATAATGTAGTGTTGAATGGTCCAATAACCTCATCATTTAGGACTGCATTAGTTGCACTGGGGAGCACATAAGAGGCATCTCTTTCATCTTTCTCCTGCAATTTCCTACCTCTTGGAATAAAAAAGTGGAGTTTCAGGAACAAAAGAGAAATATAAAACTCCCTCTTTTTCAAAAGCAGTATTGTATTTCTAATGGAAGTATTTTTTGAGCTTTGACTTCCAATACTAAGCACAGCTTATCAAAACACTGTTTCAAAAGGATTCTCTCTCAGTATGATTTGACATTTTTTATTCAATTGTGCTCCAGGCAACCTTAGTCACGTCCACATTAAGGACTGCCTATAGATATCAGTGTATCTAAGGTCAAGGAAAGCTGTGTGCCGTAATGTGCACAGAGAGAGAGGAGCCCACCATGTAAGATTTGGAATGTGTCTCTAATTATGTGTGCTTACCACACAATTGCATGGGACAGAGAACAATTTCATTCTCTAAATATATGAAAGCAAACCTGTTTACTGTGGGAAAGATTTTAGTGAAAAAGTACTGGGCATAAGAAAAAGAGAAAGATTAGAGTGGAATGCTACTAGGAGAAAGATGTGCTAAGCAAGGACGGAGTGTCCTTGAGCAAGCTGGAAAGTCCCGAAAGAAAGTTTAGTTAGCAAACTGTAGTAGGGAAAGGAATGTAAACAAGTATGCTTAATTAACTGAAACATATAAAAAGCTACGTAGTGTAACAATAAAGTGGAAGCTTGCTATTACTTGCATCAAGTGTCTGTCTTGCTTCCCCTCCTCCCTGCGCGTCTCGGGAAAAGCCCCCCAACAGTTTACCATATAGGAATAACTGGAATTACATTAATTACCCATATCCTTTGCCTCGAGTATTTCCTGAGAAAGCTGTTTTGGTTGATAATTTATTGGGTAGGGTTCCCCCCATACAGAAATATATACGTGCCTTTTAAAATGGAATTTTAAATCACTAAAGCTTCACTTCAGTGAAAAAGATAGGAGATAGGACCAGACAAGGACTTTTAATGAAGAATGGAGCTGAAACAAGTGTTTCACTGCTGTAATTCATGCTTCCTTTTCAAACAGAAACAAACTACACAATGTTTCAATACTGCTTCCATAGCTGTACTTTGTGAACAGTAATACCCCAGACCCACTCTGGTTTCCCAAGTACCCCAGGGGGTGTGCAAGACAATCAATCCACTAGGCTGCAGGAAGAATATATTTTTGTCCCATTCATTAAATAAAAAATATTTTTAAGTAGTGTTTATCTTTATCTCATCCTTTCTAAATTTTTTTGCATGTTTTAGAATGCAGTATATCAGTAAAGTAGCACATGTATGTAATTCCTAAATAAATTAATATGAATACATTGGGGGTGCATGCTCAAAAATGTTTTACTGATAAGTATGTGTGATCAAAAAAGTTTGGAGACCACTGCCCTAGACAGCTTTAAATACTTAAACATCAATTACATAATGTAAGATGAGGAAACCTTAGAAAATTTAAAATGGGGCATTCTTACATCAAATATAAAATATAAACCCTTACTAGAAAGTCCTGCAGTCATGGAAAATACTTGAGGTGAGAATTAGAAGGAAAACTATTCAGAATATCACAACGTCACTTTAGGAAATTTGGACTTAATGGAAATCAAAAGCAGAATAACCCAAATGAGGAATTCCTTCCAAAGACATGAAAGGCAGGCAAATTAACCATCCCTCTGACAAAACAAAAGGAAATGCCACTGTCCACATCTTGCACTTCTCAACAGGAAAACGGAGCACAACCGTACAGAAGTCAGGCACAGCAACCTTGCTTCTGCTTTTCTGGTGCCTGGTGTGTGCCTCTTCCACTCAACTTGAATTCTTTCTTTATTAAAACTGCCTTCCTTCTCTCTGCTTATAAAGGATGCCATTTTAGAGTTTTCTAATTTCCTTCGTATCAAGCAGGAGAAAAACAAAACATTCAATATTTCAACCTCATGGGCAATTTCTTATTTACTGTGATGTGTCATAGGTACAAGCTGTCATCATCTGGGAAGTTATTTAAGAGCACTGCACTATTCAACAACCTTATGTTGAATTAGAACTTCATCTCTAGATTAAAAAATTACTTTTAAGATGCGTGCAAACACAAAAATTGAGCAATGTAATTTTGTTGGGAAATCTAGATGCAAAAAACTATCTTTCATCTCAGACACTCCCATACACTCACATCTCTCTTCTGTGCACTTTTCATTTTGTAGTTCTATTTATTGTGGCAAGTAACTTGGAGCATTATGAATCTGTTTTAACAAAAGGTTTTGGTCATTTACGAGTCTTAAAATACATCAGGCTGATATCTGACCTTGATGAAATGGTAAGATGCTAACTCCAAGTGCTCAACACCAGGGAAGAGCAGGATGAAATGTTTTACCCTGGGGATCTAAAACAAAGGACAACCAACAGCATGGTACAAGTAAGTTCTGGACTACATTACTATATTTACTAAGCTAAAAAACATTCAGATTCAGTACTGCTTTAATCACTACAGCAAAGTAATTATGCCAGAGTCATAAAAATAGTGTCCTATTGAAGTTGCCTATTTAAAGAGTATTTCCACATTTACCAAACACAAATGCTGATCAAAATTTTTTTACAGAAAATTATACTCAAAGTAATCCGTCCAAGGCTAATCAGTTCACATGCCCAAAGTAGGCATAACAGAATGAGTTTTGTAGGATCAGTGTCCTTTAACTCAGAAAATCTAGAACCACTTATCAGAGGAGCAATAAATCTCAGTCCAAACCAAGTTCTCTCAAAGTTATTAGATAATTTATTCCCCAGAGAATATTCATTAGCGTTGTGAAATTGATGTTGTTTATGGAGAGATAATTGCATTACTGGTAAATTAGATTTCAATTCTCCTGCATAAACGTACCATACAGTTTCCCATTTCCTTTCATATATTATATATTCCATAAAAGAAATATATCTTAACTAGTGTGTTTTTCTCCTCATTTCCAATCACTTGAAATTACTTTAAAGGTTTGTTTGATAAAGATGAAAAAATTCAGTCCTAGTGGAATACTGGTGGTTTCAGACCAGAGCATCCACTAATATATGTGCCAGAAGATCCACCAGGCTTTTGCCATTAGACTTACTGCCTTCAGTTATGAATTCAGCTCCAGTGGCTTTGACGGGAGCTATCACATCTCCAGTTTAACTATGGAGTTTTTGAACAAGGAAAGTGGAAGAGTTCTTCTAACTTGACACAACAGCTAAAACAGATCTGTAGCACGTCAAAAACACAGCAGAAGCAAAGCAGATCCTTGACAAACCCGTGCCCTTTCCAGAACACTGATTCAAGATTGCAGACATTTTTTCTTTCATTTTGCTTTTGCATACAACCAAACTAGGCAGCTTCCTAAATTACCAAATTCTACAGTGTCTATAGTGCAATTACAACTACCACCACAATCAACTATTTTAAACTCTGCAACCAACATCATAAATGTAGAGAGTCAATGCAATTCAGGCTCTACATTCAACCAGAATGCAACTTCCAAGAAAAATACATCAAGAAGATAAATAAAATGGCAAATTCAACTATTTCTTTCCTTTCTGATGGGTTATTTTTACATAAAGCTGCCCAATCTATTGTCATCATATATATATGTCTTTTAAACAGTGTTTTTTAAAAAGAAAAATTGAACACTCTAAATTTAACTTGATATTTTGAACAGAAGCAATATTTTATGCTATTTAGTATGATCTAATGCATGGCCACTGAATGGATGTCATTCTATCTACTAGAATTCATAAATATTAAAGCTCTTAAACTATGAATTGCATTTGATCAACTATGTTTGAAATGAATTATGTTCTTAATGACTTAAGATTCATAACAGGCTCATCCTTGCCAAGCAAAAAAGGGAAGAATTCAATTAAATCACTGTGTACTTAAGTATACACAGGTGACTTTCAGTCTGTAACAAGATGAGGAATCAAAACGGACAGTCAGTGTCACAACACACCATTAAACCAAGTGCTTCAGAGTCAAAAGAGGAATGGCCACTTTTATTCTCCTCTCATTAGGCAAGACTAACAGCAGGAGAGGAAAGGTAAAGCACAGATGATGTATGTTAATACTAACACATACAACAGCCTTCCTCTCAACCAGCTGCACTTATCTCTCTATGGGTAAAGTCTCACTATCTGGCACTGACTGTGTCTTGTTTTGTCAAACAGATTTGTACCTTGGGGTGAGTAGGGGTGGAACTTAAAATATGGTAGTTAATACCACATAAAAACCTAAAGCAGGGAGAAGATTGGGAAGAAAGAGGGAACATATCAGCATTTAAATGTAAAAACCATAATTACTTTATAGTGTATGAAAAGGTAATAATGTTTAAATATCCATAAAGTGAACTGATAAAAGACTGCTGTGTAAAACCAAAAACACAAGGAAACTTACACAGTTGTGTTCCTAACTTAGAAGTCACAAATTTCAGTTTTTCAGTCTCACAGATTTGAGGGGAGGAGTGAGAGCCTTTTGTATAAATGTAGACAGGACATGGATAAAGCAATCGAGGAACACCACCTTTGCTAAAGAAAAAACCCTGAAATGTTAGCATCCATGCACTCAGTAATTTGGCTTTGTTAGGGAACAACAACAGATTATTTTTTGATATCTAAAGAACAAAGTCATTTATTCACAGTCATGTAGCAGATGAATTAATGCTGAGGAAAGAACTAAGACTGAAAAAAGCTACAGACCATAATACTGTGGGGACAAAAGGTTGCTGTGTGAACAATCTGTTATGCCCATCCCTAAGCAGACAGAGCAGAGCAGCAGCCTCCAAAGCCTTTACATCAGAACATTTTTATAAACAGGAAAAAAAAAGTCACAAATACTTTAACTTCAGTCATTGCCTACTGCCTTTTGAGTACATCCAGCTTCCCAAAAAGCTTTTTTAAAAAAGCTGAAAATGAACACTGCAGTGAACCAAACCTTGTCATCTTTACAAGTCTGAAACAACAGCTGAAAACATGACAGTTTACTCTGTCCTTGCTACTAAAGAAGTAACTTTGCAGGGCATGAAAATACAGGGTTGACAGGAAGAAAAAAGACATTAAGATACTATCTAGCCTCCTTCTCCCCCCTCATTTTAGATTTTAACAAAGGCAGGTTATATACAGTAGCAGAAAACTGTACAGTCTTGTAGTACTCTCTCCACAACTCTTCCTTTTGCTTTCATCCTACCAATCCCACTCTCACTGACACATTCCCTCAAATTTTATCCACTGCCTGTCACACCTTATATTCTACTTCACTACTCTGCTTATAATCAAATTCAAAATACAGGGGGTGTAGGGGTGTAGATTTGCTGCAACAAATGGTTCAGTAAAAAAAAGGACTGGAAAAGGACACTGTACTTATCTAATAAATGCATAAATTGGCAAACACCGAGGAAGAGCCATTTTTAATCCTCACTAACCAGAGGACATTAGCTTCCCTTCTTTTCTCCAGTTTGGCAACAATATTGTTGTTCTTGCACAAATAAAAATGGTTTTCTACCTTATGTGACTAGAAGCTGAGCATTGCCTCATTCATAATGCAAAAGGAAGGCCTGAAGGTTGTCTGCTCTATCCCCTTCTAAATAACATTGTTGAACCTTACTATGATAGCACCAGGCAGCCAAGTCAGAAAACAATGTTGGGCTGACTGGAAGAGAGCAGAAAATTCTGAATGGTTAGTACTTTATACTGGGCATTCTTCGAGTCCACAGCAGGAAAATATTTACCTAATAATTTGCCAAGGTTTTTTTATTTAGAAGTTTGCAATATTATGCCCTGAGTCAACCACAAGTAGTGCACTGTACTATTATCCCCTTACATTGCTCTGCAATGTTCATAGAGGAGAATATGAACTTACTTCAGTTATTTAACAGTATTTTATTCTGTAGTTGGTAAGAAATTATCTAACTTGTGAAATTTAGCTGCTTGGTTTATAAAATGTTTAACGTGCAACAAAAACCAGTAGCTTAAAGTCGTTTAAAAATACCACAAAATACAGCTAGAAGTGTGCAGTCAAAGAGAACTCTTTCCAGACCTTCCACTATCCTCTTTCACTGCTCTGAACATCATTTTTTATTAACGCACCAATGGTTCTTTTCATTTATTTGTTCTTAGGAACTACTGTAGAAAAGTACACTGAATTGTATGGCACAATAGTGCCCACCCACACTTCTGTTCCATAACCCACTGCACTCTTGGGATGAACACCAAGACAGTGACCCTGGTTTCTCTTCTGAAATACATAATATAGACAAACCTGAGATAGCTCCTAAAGACAGCAGCTACCAAAACCATTATTAGAACACTGGCATTCCTGACAATTTATTCTGGGAAGTTCTAGCCTAATACAGCTCTCATAATACGTGCACAGTTCTAGTCTAATCCAGCTCTTACAATACGTGTGCTGGATCACAGGCAACACTGTTTCTATATTTGATCTCAGCTGCCAGAGCACATACACTACATCTGTTAACAGTGAGGAATAAGAAAAACTCTAGATCAATAATCTATCCAAGCTCCAGCCTAATAAACCTAAAGTTGATCTACACAGACTTGTATGGAAGTGCCAAGAAACAATGAACTCGTATTTCTAATCTACAAGTCCATGTGAACCACAATATTCTGCAGCAGAAAATGTATCCATCTACTTCCCTCATTTAAAATTGAAATCAGCATATTTAAACTATAAAAAAGATGTGAAGAAAAATTTCTAATCAAATCTGTTTGTAAATTAGCACTAAGAAAAAAAGAATAAATGTTTGTTTAGACATCAGAGTATCTTTAAGTAAATTCTTATTGTGGCCTTCTTAGGCTAACTTGTAGCAAAGAGGAAAGGTTAATTTTGACATGCAGCTCTACAACTGCCTTAATATAATGGTATGGATGCTTAAGAATGAAGTCCTATTGATCTGACTTCATGTGCAGATCACCCCTGATGACACAGGAGACAAGAGAAACGTGGCTGGGGAAGCACCAATCTCTAATTTAAATCTACACAGAACACTTGAAGCACAACTAAAATACACCATTCACAGATGATTGGCTTATGAGGAGGCAGGGAATTGTATCGGTCTAATTACGCCAGAGCAAGAGTGTGTCTGTGCATGCTCATGCACACAAAAAAAATTGGAATATTAATCATATCTTCCTGTGCACAAGATCCCTTCTTACACAGATGCACAGTTTTCTTGTCCCTTAGAGGGAATAGGAAAAAAGACAAAAAGCAAACTAGTGAATTTAGTGACAGAAACATGAAACAAACGAGTTTCTCCTCTAAACGACAATAATATTTTCATGGCAGGGTTATCAGGTTCATTTACTGCCTAGTGCCATACCTGTTGAAGTTAATGTCTGGATAACTGGAATACTCAGACTTCATCTTTGCATTGCGACGTGGAAAAGTACAGAAGAAAGCATTGGCCAGAAAGCTGGCGATCTGCTCCTGTGACATTGTGATGGAGTGATTCATCTTCTGTTTCAGCAGAGGTATTGGCTACCAACAAAAGAAGTGAGAGGGAGAGAGGGGCAGGGGAGAAAGGAGGGAAGGAGAGAGAAGAATAATTAGCTTACCCTTTTTGAAAGAAAAAACAGAAGCACAAAACTATATTTGTTGTATTAGAGCAAGAGTAATTTAGGCCATTGGTAAAGCCTTTAATCAGCAGCACCATTAAAGTCAAAAACAGTTTATTCAAAACAATTCAGAAAGGGCTTGCCTTGCAAACTACAGACTTCTAATCAATAATAAAAAGAAAGATCAGGAAAACACAACTTATCAACAAAACGATCAGGAATCCAGAGGGGAAAAAATAGATGGGATGTTGCAAATCCTGGGCAATGTTAAAAACTGAAATAAAAATCCACTTTCAATAGCTGTATAGTTAAGAACGGTTAGGGAATGCTTTCAGGTACAACAACCATGCTTTAAACTTTACAAAGAAACAAGGAAGTCATGCCACAGATCATAATTCTATGACTTGCTTTGAATTTTTTTTCCATCTCAGTTGAAGAAATAACACTGATGGTATTTGTAGAAAGTGCGTATCCATTCTTTTATACTCATCATGAACAAAAAGCTCAGCTTCACTCTGGTCTTCAGTCTGAAGTTTTATTTTACTCTGGTCAGGGTTTCCTTAGTACAAAAAGAAAGATAGGGCAGAGGGAACAAAAAACACCCTAACTTGAAGCATTTTAAGTCTTGGATTTTATCAGGCATTAGCCTTCTGATTTGGAGCTTTGGCTCACAACATTCACAGTATTTTATTAATTTTTTTACTATGTGGTGACATGGAGCGTGGGAGGGGTACATCACTGACTGCTAAGAAGTCCAGTAACAATTACTATGAACCCACCTGACAGGAGAAAGAGAACACTGTTTTCACCTCCTTCCAAAATTCTCAGCCATCATCATTAGCCTAGCTCCAGTACAGCTACATTTTCATCCTTCTAGTTGTGAGTACACAAACAGCTGTTGATTCAGACTGTTGAATACACAGCCCTGTTTACTCCAGAAAACAAACAAGTTTTCCTTCATTCTTATAACTACTACATTCACGTTCACTGAATCTCATTCTGTCTTCTGGCTATTTAATTAACAAGTTATATTATGATGTCTAAAGTCACACAGCTAGAGGCGGAAAAAAGCCTGAGAAGCTCACTCTAATACATTCTACAAACTTATAAAAATAGAGTATTTTGGATAGTCTTATATTGGAACAAATTTTTCTTTATGTCTAACCAAAAAAATGAGTCTGACAGAGATCTTCATAATTCACATTGCCTAGCAGTACATGATCTATATAAAAGGCATTACTGCATGCACTTGCAAGTCTTGTGCTTGACTTTCTGTTCAGAAATTTCATAGCATTTTCCAGCAACTTCCCTCACCGAGTTACCAGCAAAAAAAATAGAAGAAATATTCATCACTTGGAATTATGTATCTACTTCAGGACCCTTGCAGCATAACGAACTAGGGAGAGATTTTCTCTGCTGATTCCCATCAGAATCTATTTACAAAATGGTAACAAACGAGTTTACAAATTGTTATTACCCCGCTAATGTTACCTACTATACATCTTCACTTGACCAGCCCTACTCACTTTTATCAGCTTTGCTCCTTACAGAACTAATTCCCATCGCATTAATATAGAGTTAGTTAAGGTGTGCAAGTACTACATGCTGTAAACAGAATAAAGTATGTTCCTAAGTAAATGAAAGCTTTATGAAAATACCATTTCTAAGATTAAAAAAATTCTAAAATATAAAATTAGATGGTTTTGGATTATTCAATTGTTCCAGTTTCTAATTGTGATTTTACAACCTGAAATGTTGCATGGTCATTTCATTTAAGAAATGCAAGAAGCAACTTCATCATATAGAAAGGAAAGTATTCCTGAAGTTAAGGCTAAAACTGTGACAGTGAGATTTACTTTTTTTTACATTCTATTACATAATTCCAGATGTGTACTGTCCATTCTGCTCCCCAGGTCTTATCTGCATTCAACACAAAAATTACAGCTTTTGTTACAAACATAACATGACCCTGATGTTTTGACCTCAGCCATCAGCTGCAGTTTGCAGAGAAGTGGTTGGCCACAGAGCACTTGCTAGCTGTGTTTGCTTACCTGGGTGCAGATACTAGGGAGACAGAGTGCCAGCTTGACCATATCAGGAAGAATGGACTGGAACAGATGTTGAGCCTCCGCATCTTCAAGAACCTGTGAAAAAGAAAGAAGAAAAAAAAGCTTTATACCTCAGAAATAATGATTGAATGAAAAGTTTGTGAAAACAGGACCCATGCAAAAGAAATCAGAAAAAAACAGGTCCTCTTAGCTTCATGCCAAATCTGTACCATTTTCACAGTAATGCCTCACTGAATTTACCTTGCAATAATCCACTGACAGATACAGAAACAAGTCTCAAAAGTTGGAGTTCAGAAAACATGTCACCAAATGCCCTTTAAAGGAAGCTTGAATAAGTTATCATTTGACTCTTTCCAAGGCAATGAACCAAATTCTCATCTGAAAAATCATGACCTAACCACAGAAGTACTGGAATGATTTACTCAATTTTCATATTCAGGTTATAGTCCAAGACAAGTACCTGTGACATTCTCCTATAAAGGACATATAAAATGCACTCCTGGCTCAGATCAGTGGGTCTCTGCAGCAGCAACAGGAAATCCTATGCAACAGGATGCAATCCTGGGTGTTGTCTGCCATCCATCCCCACTATGTTCCCTCAAGAATTACAGCCAATGGATTACATAACAGATGCAGCCTGCCTGGTCCCACATGCTGAAGTTCCAATACTTTCAGTCTCTTCCTGTAGGACAGCTGATACTATGACTATTTCAGCTGCTTCTCCCTCTCTTCTAACACACTTTCTGAGAAGGGGAGACCAGAATTGACAACACTGAAAACAAAAGAGCACATCAATGTTTCACAAGGCTTCTCAAAGATCTTACACCCAAGAACAAGTCACATCAAACCCTTCTTGTCCTGTTCTCAGTTTCCCCCAACACTATCTGGCCCACAGTTGATGTGTTTGCTGCCAAGGCCTATCAAGCCAATATATTCAGAGCAAGTCCAAGATCTCCCTTCTAGTTGCAACTGCCAGTTCTGAGCTCAACAACCCACAACCCGAGTTTAGATGAACCCACCCACACACCTATTCATGTATCACACACCTATTCATGTATCACACACCTATTTTTCAAAGATGCAAGCAGTTCTTTATGGTGGGCAACGCTCTTCTAAGAAAAGCTAGGATAGGAGGTTATAGAAAGAAATACAACATAAAGCAGTGCAGTTGCAATGTGTGAAGCAGCACAAAAGCCTCAAAACTCTCACATTCTGCTGAATGAACAGAACAGGCTGAAGGGAGATGTAGAGAAAAGCACATTCCTGTGCTGTGGAAGTTTTTTCCAGTTATCTGTGGATACAGGCATCAGATGTGACTGGCTGTTAGATTTGCATACTGCTTTCAGGCAAAAAGCAGAGAGAAGAGAACACAACTTGCACTACAGCTGGGGAACAGAAGGCAAAGGTCACAGCTCAGTTGTCTGCCTCCCTCCTTCCCCTGCATCCAGGGAATCTGTATTTGAGACCACTACGTTCTACCAGTTTCTAGACTAAAATCCTTAAAATTCTGAAATGGTGGCTTTAAAACTACAGAATGTTATTTTTCAAGTAACACTTAAAAAATTGATTTGCTACCAGTTCCGCACAAAACCAGCCGCAGACAGAATGGATGAAAGAACATAAAGGTATTAACAACTTTAGTCTCTGCAACACTGAAGACTAATCGTGAAATCACAGGAAGAGATCTTTGTAGTCTTATTATCAGGGCTTTGTAATTCACCTTTCAATGGAACATTTCACATAGACTTCAGAAGGTAAAAAAAGACACTGGCAATTCTCTTGAGAAGAGGAAAATACAGTGCCTCTGACACACTATTCCTCATAAACACTGAAAATACTGTTTGAAGGCTAACAACTTCTGTTCTTCAGAGATCATTAAAATAACTATAGAAATATCCTGGCTCTGTTGTCTCCTGCTCCAAGTAATATAAAGCGATAAGAGTACTCAGGAAGTTAAAAACCAAAACACAAACAAATGCTCAAAGCACAAACAACTTTTGTTTGGGAAAAGGATGAAAATATAGCAACACCAAGACCTACACAGTTACTTTCTATGCATTATGCATGCTGCTTGTGGAGGCAGAAAAACGAAGGTTAAATTTAAAGTTTTAAAATTAAACAAGAACTTACAAAGAACAGCAAGCCCAGGAAACATGAAAATCATTTGATATGAGGAGGAATACAAGTAATATGCAAATTACTTCTGAAAGTAAATTTAAGATAGGAAACAAGCAAGATGCATCTCTCTCGTTGCTGACTACAACTACCAATATGCACCTACATATTTACCCAGGATAAGTCAAACACTGAAAACTATGACCTAACCTTTAACATTACCTGCTCCAGCAGGAAACTTGGCTCGGTTCTTAGGCACAATGTTTTGAAGTGCCATAAAGTAACCAAACGAGCATTTAAAGTCTGGAATTTCAGATCTCAACCCATAAAATTAATACGTAAGTTATAGCTATTCAAAAACTGACATTTAACCTCAGATGTCCACCAGGCTGTCAAATTCTGATATTCTCTTCCCTTCGGGTAACACTTCCTCTCTTTTAAAGTTGACATATACATAGTGGCTGCTATGCTTTGCTGACTGCCACAGACTATACAGTATCACTTATCTGGTGACACATTATGGCACTGGACATTGTCATAGCTGTCAAGACTTCAACCTTTTCTTTATGCTTCCTTGAAAACAACATCATAATAGTATGAGACAATTTCTTCCCAAAACAGAGGCAGGCCAGCAATGCACAGCTCAGCTCTGATGCAGAATACTTGACTATAAAGGTCATTTCTTCAGCTCTGAAATCCTACTTTTTCTTCTTCTTACCTTTCTAATGATGTACCAGAGTATGCCTTCTTTTCTATAGTATTTCTATGCATGACTTTTACTAAACCTCCACTAAAGAAAAACCTCAAAATTTGGAGCTGTTACTGCCCAGAAGTGTTCTCATTGACTTCTGATTATTCTTACAGGTAAATAAAGTGGATTTTTAAAAAAGTATTTGGTGCCATGAGGACCTCATTACTTCAAAAATATGATCATTGTGAGTTCACAGACCTTGTCAAGAAACTCCTAACTCAGCATTGTTCTCTATCAAATGGCCACATCCATGTAACTAAAGCTTACCCTGTCTGCTCACAGACTCTTCCTGGACAGGTAACATTCCTTTGAGGTTTCTGTGAAAAAGAACACCTGCAAATCCCTGGCTGCTTGGCCTTCACAGCCTCTTTTGACCATCACAGGTGCAGCTTTGTAGACCCACCACTGTCACTGCATATTCTCAGCTATGCTGAGTGCAACACAGAGCCTGGTGTTACCTGTGACAGTCTTTTCAGGCTTTGCAAGCAGCAAAAATAGAACACTCAGTCATGGAAAATAAAAGGATTCCAGGACGTGGAGTGCTGACAACATAGCTACATCTGGCAGACATCCCATGATGCAAATGCCAACCTGGAGAACCTAGCATCAGCACAGAGAACACCTGGTCACAGAACTGAGGGAAGATTTATTTAGAAGGAAATGCTCCTCAGGAAGCAGTGACTTGTACTGATGTAAAATCCAGTGTATTTAGAGTGACATTACACATTCTACATACTTGATGCCGCTGAAAGAGGGTGTGTTCATTCTATCTGCTCAAAAACACACATACACACACATAGACACACACACACATCCCACATTTCATCAGCTCCCATGTTCATCCAACAATTTCCTGAGATTCTTCATCTTGCTGATTCTACAGGAAAATAACCTGGGCACGGGGGTAGTCTTCCTATGCAGTAATAAGTCGAAGCAGCCTACCAAAAAGTCATGCATTATTAGATGTGTGCAAAGTGGGTGGTAAGTGAGAAAGAACTGGTCACGACCCTTGTCCATGGGCTACGAAGGCAGATTTCACTTGCAACTCTTCTCACAGAAAAAGCAGGAATGTTCTAGTCAGAATGAAGTTGTTAAAACAAGCACCTGACTTGTAAGCAAATCTGCTAGTACAGGAATGTCCATGTGAATTCACTAATGTGCTTTAATTGTGTACAACCTTTTCAAGGCTACAACTCTGCAAACAGTAAGAGAAAGGACTCTGTTTCCATTTTTAAAGGAACTAACATTTGGTTTAGAACTTAAGGAATTCTAAAATATGAAATGGTTGTCAGCAAGTTTTGATAAAGGAAAATATATTTAAGTACTGTAACAATTTTGGCTTATAACAATTGATCAGTTTCCTCTTTCCTTATTATGCACTATTGTCCTTTGCAGCTTCTTCCAGTAGCTGAAACAAAAACATATATACAGTGTTGACTTTATTCAGTGCTCCGATCATGCAAAATACATAGGAATTAAATACATGCAGGGGTTATACCCAGAGGGAAAAGTCTATGGAGTCAGAGTTGCAAAACATGACTTGCTTTTTACCAAAGAAATAATTTGGCAATTCCATCACTATTTTGACTGAAGCGACTGATTAAATGAACAGGACTTAGGGCTCCAATTCCTAAGATGCAAATGGCTCAGCGAGCCGTAGCAGAGGTACGAGCTCTTGGCCAAACCCGCACTGCAATTTAGCAAAATGAACATTTATCCTGCAGCAAAGAGGCCTGACTAAACACGGCTGTAAGTAATGGCCTCTTGTCACTATAAACCAGTCCTCCAAAATGCAATGGACAAATATGCCTGACAGGCCTAATAAGAAGGATCTGAGGTAGCATGGGGTGATAGTGATGGTAGAGAGTTTAAATCTAAATCTGACAGCTCATCAAAGCAAACAAACTGCACACAGGGTACACAAATTTGGACAGCTCCATCTATCACATGCGAAGGCACAGCCATCATGCCAACAGGCGGCCAGCATGCTAAGACAGCAATGGCTTAATGCTTTCAATTTGTTTGGTTTTATATCCCCATATTAACTTTTATGGCAGGACAAGGACCAATTGAATCATGATCTTAAGGATGAAGAGGAAAACCAGAGTGCTTCCTTCAGACTACGTCTTTTATTTCCTAATTCTAATGGATTTTGACCTTCTGACTTTTTCCTTCACAGCTGCCATAATGCCTCGTGCTGTCAGTGCTCTGAACCATCTACAGTTACTATTGAACTGCCTTTCCAGTAACAAGTTTCCTAATAATTTTAATGCACGATATCATATGGTTGGAGGTGATAATGCTGAACTGAGTAATTAGACAAGCCAAATAACTTGTATGTACTCTATTTACAGTAGGTTCATTCTCCTAATTTCAGGAATAGGGTTTTTTTTTTTTCCTTCTTTACTATCTTCAACTTGTCTCAAATAAAATCTCTCTTTGTATTTTTATTGGGTATTTTGAGGCACATTAATTACTTCAAAGCTGAAAACACCATGCTTGGAGGTATTTTAAAAGTGTCTGGATGTGGTGTTTGGGGACATGGTTTAGTGGTGGACTTTGCAGTGCTGGGTTAATGGTTAATGCATTCTATGAACTTTAGGGTCCTTACCAACCTGAATGGTTCTATGATTTTGAGACACTTAAACACCTGACTGTGCTCAAACAATCAGAACATGCGGCTGCTCCTTTACTGCAGGAGCTGTTTTCATTTTCTCTTCCTTCCAGAGCAGCCTGTACTTATTTACTTCTCCTGTCTCATCCAGAAGTCCCATGCTTTTTGCATACTGTTTAAAACTTAAACATGGTGAAGTCTAAATCCATGACCAGAACTCCCCAGTGCCAATAAAACAATGAAGTCGTTGTTTATGACATTGAAGCCTTTTACCTGAAAGTAACCAACCTCAGACTGGCAATCTGTACTCCCTTTCTTCCTCTAATCCTTGTTGTAAGTGCCTTTAAACACTACAGAATCCTAAAAGCAGATTTTGTCAATCTGTTATTTGGAACAGCTGGGGAACAACAACTAAACAAACAAACACACAAACAACAAAAAAGGCCCACACAAGTACTTATTGGGTGACTTTAAAAACTAATCTATTTAAATTACACCCCCAAAACAAGCTTCACTAAGTAGTAGTGTCTACAAAGCCTTTTCTTCTGAACAGGGAGATCAACTCTATTTAAAGACATTGTGTGAGAACTATCAGCATACTCATAGCCAGACAGAGACACCAGGCTGCAGCCCAGTAACTCATATGCCTGTGCAAAACAAACTCATCATGATGTCAAATACTGTACATATTAACAAGATTGAAACATAGAAGAAACATGGGGTGGGGGCTGTGGCGTGTGTGTGTGCATTCTAGTTCCCATTTTATTATGTCAATGAACTTCCAAAACTGCAGGAAAGAATACTCTCATGTGCCTCCTCTAGTTCCCTTACAAAACTAATTCAGTAGGAAACACACTTAGCTGTCAAATACATCCCATTTACTGAGCACTTGTCTGATTAGAAACAAAAGGAAGGACAAAGTAATCTTTGGAGGAAAGAAGAAAGAAACCGTAACACTGGATTATGCAGAGAAGAATCTTATTTGAGAACAAGAATGCTTCTGACATTTATCAAAACCACAAACTGACACTTGAAAAGTAAAAAGGAAGACAGCTTACAAGGCAGAGGTTAATTTGGTTTTGTTTAATTTTTTCCCCCCCAAAGGCTCATTCATGTCTTCTGCCAATCCAACCCTGGAATAATCTCTCAGGTGTATCATCCTTAACAACTGCTGCTTTGTTCTCAAAGCTTTAAAACATTCTAAATAAAATCTTAAGAGAAGAATGTGTGTTTATTTTTCAATCTCCTCTTAATGGTTTTAGAAGCCCTGTTTATACTTCCAAAGAGCTGGAAATCTAACCTCAGTCATTTTCACTACCCTTCAGGCCACCAACTGCTACCCGTATGGTCTTGCAGAGTGATTTTATCACGGGCAGAAGCATCACAACCATTTCCAAAGCAGTGGCAGAGTCCCGGGATGAAAAGTCAAATACTACTTTCCAGCTACTTTCAAGTTATTCTTGGGAAGTAGAGCAGTGGAGAGGACAATGAGCTTGTCCCTACAGAAGAGCTGTAACATGAGGGAAAAATAAAGTACCTTTCACCTGCCTGATACAAGTTACGAAAGTGATCTGTTTCTAGGCTTCAAAGCTTTTACCTCTCTGAATACAGAGATAGGGGAAAAATATTTACTACTGCTATGACTTAAAACACATTTCTAAAAAACATAGTGTAGAAGCATTTGAAAGCCATCACATACTAAATATGTTTTGCAACCACTTTTGAAACCTTGGCACGAAAAGCTTCATGAGACAACAGAGCTGTTACCCTTACAAAAACTGTATTTTCTCTAACATGCTAAAAAAAAAAAAAAAAAAGAATAAAAAAGTCAAGCAGATAACACAATACCATTGCAGATTTTATATCAAATCTACAGACCATTTTTTGCTTGACTGTTGGTATTACATAGGCTCAAAATTACCAATAATTAAAGAAAAATATCCAGTAATTACTATTTTATTGGCCAAATAAGACCCTCAGACCATCCTGAGGGTACACACCTTGCCACCTTTGTAAACCTGCTTTTCAAAGAATGCATGGCAGCAGTAACAAACTCTCCAAGGAAGCAATACAAGCAAATTCAGTTTTTCAGATGAAAAAGAAGGAGAAAAAAATCCAGGAATATAGTTACAATCCACTTCATTTATACTTCATAGTCATCCTAACAATGTCAGTGCCTCTTTATCACTTCCCTACCTACATGCACATTTTTCAGTAGGCATTTCTCTTGAAAGCTTTGACCATCAGGGTTTGTTTTGTGGGGCTTTTTTATTCTAGCTGCTCAATTATAAATAAAATTACTTAAAAATCCAGAAGCACAAAGCAGCTAACAAAAGCCCCCCCACAACCAAAAGAAGCTTCTCTTAGTCTTTTGGGATACGTAAGTGAGCACAGATAAATTATGACTTACACATAATCCAATGGAAGTAAAGAAATCTATTCAACAGTCCTCTGACCCCAAAACTAAACAAAGCAAATATCAGAAGGCAGCCTTTAAACCCAGAACTTTTATATTTACTAGGGTATTTTTTATTTTCTTTTTCAAACAGGAATGTTCTCAGTACAGTGAAAAACTATGAAAGAGACACTCAGAATGTGTCTTTACATAGATCTTTATTAAAGCATTAAGTATCCACAAGCACTTGAGACAGTACAATTATATCTCTGCACCTGCTATGTGCAGATATCCCTTCCCTGGTAATTTCAACTCAACAGTCATTGCGACAGTGCTTACAAAACACCACTTAAAAAATACTCAACTGTGCTGCCAAGGAAGTACAGAAAACTAAGAATAAGCCTGTAATTCAATGCTCTTTCTCCTCTAAAATGCTTAGTTTCCCATGTTTTGAATGTGTACAAGATGCATATTCCCCCCACCACAGAAAAGCTCACCTTTTGTTTAATATGGGAATAAATTCCTTTCTGCTGCTGTGAAAAGAAAACCCTTCATGGCATACTTGAAAGACCTTTTCAGTTTAGATTTTAAAAAGGTAATCTGATGTAATGAAAATTGCTTGAAAACATCTGGACTAAAGTAAAATCCAACAAGGAGCAATGGATAGGCTATTTTCAGCCTTGGGACATTCTGTTTCTTGCTTAAAAGCCTACATTTGTAGTGCTGACATCTCTATACAATGCTCACTTCTGTTAGTACTGTCCAGACAATTATAAAAATGATTTATCAAAAACCCAGTCACCAGAACAATTTGGTACTTCAACATTCCTTCTATTCCAGTTTCACTGATTACAGCAATCACTTTTTCAAGCAGGTCATTCAAACAACAAAACAAACAGGAAAGACTGACATGGCTCATAAGACCTACGAAGAGGCAGGAGTGGGGTGAAGCCTTATTAGAACATAAAGATTTCCCAAGATATACACATACTTAACTGTAGCAGTGTTTTGTGTTTGGTCTTTTTCAAATGAATGAAAATCTAGAGCTCAACCATAATCCAAACTAGACTATAGTGCATTTGCATCATCTTCAGATGTTGCATTTATAGCCTTTTTTTTGAGATGAAAGTTTGAAATAACAGTAAGCAAACAGGAACTGTAATTTCCAAAATTGCCCAGGTAATTTGAAAAATTTCTCAAGTTAATTTTGAGGTTATTAAAGATAAGACCATATAACCACAAAGGCTGTGTGGTTCTGTGGCTGTTTGCAATTCTACAATTGGGAGTATTTCATTGACAAGACAGTTCTTAATTTTATACAGTTATCTCAAAATGCAACCAATTCTTCTTAGAGAGGAAGCAGACAGGCTGCCAATATTTGCACGTCAGACTGTTTTGTTCAGTCCTCTATCATTTAGTATGCTCTATCTTAACTCAGTTACTTGTATCTGACATTTCTGAAAGTAACAAGTTCATGCCAAATGTGCTAGTATACTAGGCAGTAGCACACATTTAAATGAGAAACTATACTTTGGCCAAAAAATGCACTAAGCACATTCTGTAGGTATTATCCCAGGTTTTACAGGTTTGCACCACAATCAGTAACATACATGTGCTAGGTGTTTCAGTGAAACACATTAGTGTTCTTCTACTTAATTATTCTTAAGTGCAAAGCATTGACGAACAGGAGCAAGACTCATTGTAACAAGCTCCATCACTCCTCACTTTCACAATATTCTCTTATATTCTGGGATCTCCACACAACACCTGCAGCAAAAGAAGTGGCATTTTATAAAGAGTGTGTGCACATACCCATATAAATACTGCTACGCCAAAATTAACATGGTAAGGATTTGTGAAAACAAACACTAATTTCTAATACAATAGTTAACTTCAATTTTGCAGGAAAAGGAAACCAGACTTTTGGAAGACCAAAACATATATAATATGGATGTACGGTATTTGTGGAAAATAGAAAAAATTGTATTTATAAGTTAATTTCTTCACATATTTATCTTATTACTTAGTTTATGTATTTTAAAATTACATTTATGCAAAATTTTAAAAAGGCATTAAGTGATGTTCTAAAAACTTACAAATATAGACTTGCATGTAAAAGCAGATGGTAACAAAGTCTCACATCCCAGCTGTTCTGGACTTCTAAAAGGATCCAGCATCCAGTAGCATCCATCATGTAACTTTTAGTGGACAGAAGTGAGAAATAGAACTCCTTTTCTAATCTTGTATCAAAACTGGCTACAGCTGTAATTCTAAGACAACTATTTTTGAAGGGTGAAGAAAAAGAGAAATATATTCCTTCAGTATGCCAAGTGACTTTGTTTTCTTGCTACATGGCTTTTTATCAGATTATAGAATAAACTGAGATTTGTGCCACAAAAAACCCCAACTGCTAACAGTCAGTTTGGAGGCTAAAACCAGTGAACTCACGCCTGACTGGAAAAGGAGAAAGAGGAGCACAGATAAAGTAGTCTGGTACATTCCTCCCTCATGCTAAAGGTTCTTCTCCATAATTAAGTATAAACAGAGAAGAGACTCGTCTTTTTAGACATCATTATCATTTTTCTTTCAATCTCACAGAAAAATCCAAACGTAAAAATTATTCAGCTTCTTTCATAATATAAAAGGATTTCCTGAATACTGAATTTACATGGGAATCAACAGCAAATATGCAATTACTGGCCATGAAACAGACTGACTGGCTTCAAACAGCTTTTCCAAAAGACAAAAAGACCACAAGGCATCCATACACAGGCACTGCAGACACACACACGCTTTTCTCTATACTAGAAGCAAATCTAACAGTTGGACTGTTGAGCATTACACAGTGGAGATTGTCTTTGTAAAGATACTGATAGCATATCCCACTTAACTATTCCTACTTGAGTCAAGTAGGCACCAAGGGTTTTAAAGAGAGCCTGGAAAAGAAAATTTTGAAAGGCATAAGTGCTTTAAGTGATTCAAGCATTTAAAATGTCAATGACTTCTAGTATTTTTTCCTCTTAAAAAAGTCTATTGTATAGATGCCATACCTTTCTGTCAGCAACATCTCACAGGGTATTTTTCTCCATCTCAGCTTCAATCCACCCAAGCCATGGGGATGTAAAAATGGACAGTAGTCCCATATACAACAGAACAATAGTACAATGAAAGCACATCAACATGATGAAAAGGTGAAATGATCCTAACTTATTTAGACATTCCTCATATAGAAACTACTACAAACCTTTACACCACTCCTGACTCCTCTCCCTGTATCTTCTCCATTTCCCAAATTTTCCACTTAGATTATCAAGATCAAAGAGTCCAGACAAACAAAATATAGTTATGGATTCACTGTGTAGTCTTTGCAAGATGTATTGTGATCCATTTTTCAGACCACTAGCAGAAGCTCAGAGACAATCAGTGTGTCATACAAACTTAACTAAACTCAATCTTTGGTCTATGCCATTTTCAGATTTAAACACTCCTCTGTTCCTGAAAGGGCAGGACAGATGCAAGCAACAAGAGGAGGAGTTCATTGACAAGAATTACGCTTAAGCTCTAAGAGACTTTGAAGCAATATAATAAAAACAAAGCATTTCCTGCACAAGCAGGCCCAATCTAAAGCAGCAGACCACGTGATTCTCTTAAATGATAGAGCCCTACTTTTCCCTTTAGATAAAGTTGATGTTGTCACAGATTAGTCTAAGGCATAAGCCCTGAATGACCTAACTAGACTTTTTATTTCACACACTTGGGAAAAAGAGAAATAACTTGGTTTTGCATGGAAGTGGAATGGCAAATCTAGAAGAAAGAAAAATAAAAACTACAGTACATAGTACTCTTGAGCAAAAACATGTAATTAATACCCAACCCATCATCATTCCCAGAAATAAAGCTCATCTTATAACACATTCGGGGTTCCAATACAGCTCCATCCACAGTGGTTTCCTCACATTTCCTTTTTTCCTTGTTGCCTACTCTTTCCTGGCTTCTATGTAAGTTCTGGAAAAACAGACGCAAGGATGACTTCCAAGTGACAAGAATTTTGCACATACAAAGAAAAATATTAGCACTAATAACTTTCACCCACTAAGTAATAACTTAAAGAAATCCTAAGCATGTATGCCAATATCAACAGAGAGATGGCAAAACAAATTTACACAACACTGTGGAAATCCTGTAGAGAACAGCAAAAGAGTCAGATGTCTGAAGTAAATGCCCACCAAGATCATTGCATACATTGTTCTATGAACAAGTTCTATGTTCTATGTACAAGTTCTATGAAATTTTCAAAGGAAATTGAAAAAAAATCGAAACTTCCGAATTTACTTCACTGTACAAACAGGAATTTTACTTCCACACATTAACTGACATGCAAGAGAATCTTTTGCAAAGTGTGAGGGCTCCCTCTTCTGACAACACTTGGACCAAACTGCAGAACTTGGAGGCTGTGTTGTTCTGGAAAAAAATCTTGGCTCACATACATGGTATTTCTTTCCTATTAGTTTAGAAAGCTGAGAGTGTTTTAATCTTAAGGGAAAATAAACCTAAGCCCAAGAAACTGGTAATTATTTTTATTATAAGAAAATTTACTTGAATCTAACAAAGCAGCCTTTAAAAAATATGTGTATTTTGATAGTATAACTTGCAAGGAACTACCTAAAATAGGAAACTCAATGCAAGACTGACATGACAGTGTTCAAGAGATTAACAAATGAGGTGAGCTGTGTCCATAATCAGAAGATAAAATAATAAATGGCACCTTATAACCAAATGTGGACCTATTGAAGTAATAGCTGAATAATCCTTAAAACAGACACCACTAGATTTACGGACACAGCTCCCTTCTAAATCAGAGCACAAAATCTTTGGTTAAGCAGGCACTGAAAGTCAATAGTGCCCAACAATATAAATACATATCTGACAACCACAGACTCTGTTTTAATCTCTTCAATATATATTTGTGACCACTTCTCCTTCTGTTGAGCTGCTGCCCCTCCCTTTGAGCTGATTACTCAGGCCAGCTTTCCTTTTTACCAACCCCCTCAACTTTGGCTGGACAAACCCAAAACAGCTCCTCTGTACCCTCAAAATCATAGGATAAACAAGAAAATACACAGGCCAATGGTAAGCCCTTAATCATTAACGCCCAAATACAGTAAATTCAAAAGCACTACAGCTCACTACAGTCAGTATATTTAGGTCATTTCCACAGAGGATGTCTGTCTTGCGATGATCAACTTTCACACAAGAGCTGCTCACTTAAACAGACTGCAAGCAATCTTTGAAAGCAGATGCCTTGTTAATTCACAAAACTTGGAAAGTTCACACGTCCCTTTAGAACAGAAAATATTCAAGCATTTCTCTGCAAAATGTATCCCCTCCACATGTCCTGTTCACTAAACTCAATACATTCAAAAAAGCAAGCCAAGGAAAGATTTTGCTTGTGTGGTCTACAAGAAGCGACTGTGTCACAAGCACTTAACTGTTTCTTATTTAAAATACTGCTGCACACTCTTTTAACTTGGTCTAAAATCTGTGTATGAAACAGATCTCCTCCCTTCATCTGAGAACCACGCGAATAAATCATCATTCCCAGGACACAGAAATTTCCTTTTCATCCTCAAGAAACACTGATGCCCGATCCATAGTTTATTTCCCTATTGTTCTCTCTCCTCTGGAGACAGCTGATATTACTTACGGTCTCTGGCTGATGATCTCTGAATCTAATCACCCAGAGTTTCTGAAATCCCAAATGCACAGTGTGAACACATCAGGACAAGCTCAGTTGCGCTTGTAGCAGTATGACACAAATCTGGTATGTTCCTGAGTCAGACTTTTAACTGAACAGCACTCGTGCTTCAAAATATTCTAAATGATGTACGTATATTTCAGTAACACACAAGTGAACAGCTGAACAGGCCAAGTTAATTTCACTTAGCACAGGAGTCAATAGAGACCAACTGTCCACAGCCTCTACCACAGAGCCACATCAGCAACCCCAGAGACAAGAGGGGGGAGCACGAAATCTGCAAGACGGGTGAGCACAGCAGCTCTCATGGCTTGCAAGTATGATACCACCGGGATTTTTATAGGTGCCCTTTGTCACTAGTAATAATACTGTGCTGCATGCAAGAGAAAATTCATTCTGTGAAACATTAGTCCCCACACGCAATGGAGACAGGCAACAGAGAGAACAGAACAGCTCCTCTGATCACATGGCCTGAGCAGACATCTATTTACATACAGAAGTAACAAAATTCACTTCAGATTTACTTTCCTCTGAATCTTAATAGAGCTTAGCAAGCCCCTCCCCAGAAAACAAGCATGTGTACTTTAGAAGTACTTCTGAAGTGATGAAGAAAAATAAAACAATTTCTACTGCATCTCATTTAATCTTTCATTACACTTAAATTAACATCATTTCTGATTGTCAGTCAGGATGTGCATTAATAATAGTCCAACTTGCGTTTAAGACCTGCTATTCATTTCTCTTTTCCATCTTCCCCATGAAAGTACTAACATCTAACACTTGAAGCCATAAAACTCATCCCAATCTTTCAAAGGCTCCACAGTTTAAATTCACCATCTCAACAAACAGCAAAATTTTCCTGCTACACCAGCAAAGCAGTGTCTATACAAAAACCACTGCAATATAACATTATAAAGTTTTACTAAACAGGAAAAAAAGACCAACACTTTTTAAAACAAAACAAAAAAAAACATTACACTGGAAATATTAATACAATTTCTTAATAAATCTGGTTTTCATAAAACAGGAAAAGGGCATTTCTCACCTTACCTTCAGGAAGCTTAGGTATTACTGAAGCACCCAAATTACATGTATAAAATTTAATATTAAGCCAATTTATAAAGTATAATTATTGTTTCAGCAGAAATTACCAGCTAAATAGCTGCTCACTTAGATGACAACTGCAAACATTTACTCTTGAAAATGGAAATAAAGCCAAAGGCATTGAGACATATAGGCAGTCACTTTTCTATTACTTTTCTTCCTATTTTAAATCAACTTGTTTTACCTTCTCACAGAAGTCAGTAAGAGCTGTGAAGTCCCATTTCTTGGAATAAGCAACGTTGTACCTCAGTATGGCCTCCTAGGGAAGGAGCACAACAAAATAGAGCTTAGAGGTAGTTATTAATGGAAGA
Source organism: Machaerirhynchus nigripectus (assembly GCA_013397975.1). Classification (NCBI taxonomy): domain Eukaryota; kingdom Metazoa; phylum Chordata; class Aves; order Passeriformes; family Dicruridae; genus Machaerirhynchus; species Machaerirhynchus nigripectus. Next base: position 1,526,411 of record VZRQ01009973.1, read on the forward strand.
AAAACCATTTAAGGATATTTCCTTGTTGAAGGAACAGCACCATCTGGTGGCTAAAACCAGCCACAGAGCCTACCAAAATCCGTAACACTGTTAATACAGTGAAAATCCTTGATACTGAACCCTCTATTTTGGGTTTAGCAGTGAATAAGCTTCAGTCTATGGGGTTTTTTCTCCTAACACAAAACAAGACAAGGCATGCTCATATCTCCAACAAACAACATAAATGTTCCCCACCCCGTGCTTGCTCTTGTTAGAAGCACCAATAAAAGGTATTTAAGGTATAAAAGCAATATAGCAGGAGTTGCATCAGTTTAAAAACTTAAAGAATCAGAACCACAGCAAAATTAAATAGACGATTTATAACAAAACCACCCTTAAAAAATTCACAAGAAAAAATACCAAATAACATCAAGGGAAATCTCCTCAGTTGCTGGGGAAGCTCTATTTGTTGATTTAAAGTTTATCTATGGCTTTTGCATCCTCCTCCTTCCCTGCCTTTCAGGTATAACCTAAACTACATTATTCTTCGCAAAAAAAAAACATACTAGCAACTCTAAGCTGCTCCAAATCAATATTCATGTTACTGTAAGACTTCATGCCAATATAACTTTAAGAGTTACCAAAAGAGCATTTAGTCTCCAAAATCTACAGATTTTGTCAGCAGCTTGAATTGTGATTTCAACAGGAGTGAACTGATGCGAAGAGTTACTATTTCCAACTCTCTCACCTGTGCATCCCCGACCATCTGGCTACACAAAACCCTCACGCTATGTTTACCACAGACTAGGATATACTGCTGGACAAACACAGCTTTGTGTAGATTTTAAAACGGCAATTCATTTTAATAATCTGAATAAATTCAGTGGTAACACTCACTACTCATTAAGAACCTTCATTCATTAGGGAATCCCTTGAACACCAGAGATTTTTTCATCATTTATTTTTCTATGTGATGAAACAAATAGGACCATGCCAGAATCACTGGCAGTATACAGACAACCTGAATGTATTTACATGCATATAGGCTTGGTTTCAAACTGACAGGCTTACCTTCAAATCATGTGAGCAGGTAAATTTGTTAAGTAAGGCAGTTTGGATTAGCTCCCATCGACTTCCAGCAGTTCTATCTCCGTTCTTTAAAGTAAAAGCCCAAAACAAAGTCAGATTAAGTTATTCAAAACAGAAAGACACATTTACTAGTAACTGTCATCTGTAAAATTGGTAAGTGAAAAGACTGAGTGTATTTAATAGAGGCTGTAAGAATTCTTTGTTCCTGAATCAAGGACCAATAACCATTATAGAGTTTTTACTCCAGGACATACTTCCTGATTATATTCACCCTATTCTGAAGTATTTCAGTGGGTATGTTTAAGTCTCAAGCAGTGACAAGAAATACCAGATCAAGAAACCATGCAGAGGCAGCTCTAATCTCTGCCACTGTTTTAGCAGAACAACAGTCATATACAGCTCACTATCAGCAATACCTGACAGAGTATTATAAGCAAACTGCGCTTACAAATTCATTCACATCTGTTGAAACTGCAAATTGCTTCACACAAACACACAATATGTAACATATAAATACATAAGTAAATAAATACGTCGTTTTTAGGGAGTTCAAGTTTACAGTCCATATAAGTATAGAAATATATCATCAAATCATTGGTGAGGCAAAATAAATACCAGGAAAAAAAAGTCTTCTGATTTGTCTGAAGCATCATGACCCAAAATCCAGTTTTTCACTCTTGATTTTCTAATCCCATAGTCAGTTTGACAATTGAGCAAATGCAGTAAAATGGAACTCATCTATGTGTAAACAAACTTATTTGATTACCCAACTGCAAATACTTTGTCACCCTGAGTTTTGCAGTTTTTCGATGTTTTCATTCCTGTAATAGAGTTTCTCACGAATTTTCTGTAAACATAAGGCGTGTTTACCTACCGGTCTTTATTACTTTCATTCTTTTTCTAAGGCGGAGAATTATGATAGACTTTTGGTCTGACCAGTGTCATTGAGAGGTGGTAACCCCATGCTCCAATCCATGGTTGTCTCTAAAAAGATATATAACTGACTGAATAAAGAGGCCGGGCCCCCTTTTTTGCCCTTTTACTTCTTCTTTGGCCCTTCTTCGGCCCTCTCTTTTGGCGCTGGCTCCTATCCTGACAGAACGGTGTCTGCGTGGTTCTTTCGTGTCTGAGTACGACATCACTTAATCTTACCTCATCCTCTACAGGGTATAAATTTTGTTCTGAGCAGGGCATTTTAACATGCTTGTTGTCCCACAAATCTTTGTAGTGAGTTGGAAAAGGTTTAGGTACCTCTCCTTCCCTCAGAAGATCTACCTGTAACACAGAAGGAGAGGGGAAAAAGTAAATTAGACTCACTTTCAAGTTTTTAAATGGAAAAAATAAAAAGTAAGCAAAAATACAGTTTAAAAAGCCCTCATCTACAGCCATCTTTTTTGGAAAGGGGAAAGCTACGAACTGACCACATGATAGCTATTCAGTTAGAAAAAAATCCATCTGTAATCTCCCATTACACTTGTTGAAAAGAATGCCACGTTATCATTCGACCTCTTGAAACACACTCAAATAAAGGTAATAAAGTAAATTACTATATATCCAATCACCAGCTAAAGATTTCCTCGTTTATCAATTTAAGTACCTACATATTTTCATCCAAATATTTTCAAAATGGGGTAACAAATATAAGCACAGTCATTTGCAGAAATCGTATTTTTAACCTAACACTGAAAGGGATGAGAAATCATTCTAGATAAAGCAGTATCTTAAGTTTACTCCACAGAACATCAAAAAAAGTAAAACTAAAGAACACCATGTTCTTAAAGACCTAATTTGCAAGTCAGCCCTCTGGCAGCACTAAGTCTCTCAGAGTATGTGTTTAAACTCAGTGTGCCCTTCTTTCATTGGGATTTATCCATGACCCAACAGGTTTCTGGTCACATTTTATTTCAACAATAATTAGGCTGCATATCACTCCAAAGGGTTAAAGGCAAACAATATCAGATTTGCAGTGCTAATGGAGTGGTAAAACTGCTAGAAACTCTGCTTCATTCTTTGTCATTTCCATATCCTGACTATCTTGAGCCTTTTGTATGTCTTGAACCCAAACCAGAATCACACTAAAATGAAAACATAGCATGAAAATATTGGAAGTACCAATTTTACTTGTAGACATATTTAAATTCCCAAACTTTCCAACTCAGTCAAGGAAGCACACGCACCCCCATGCAAAAGAAAAATACTTGCCCCTATCAAGACAGCGACAGTAAAACCATGATTATGTTTCTTCTGGATCTTAATATCCTAATTCTCTGCACCAGAATAGCCAATTTTCAGGAAAATCAGTTGCCCCAGTCTGCTTGCAAGGTATGGCAAAGAAACTGTACTAGCAGGATGTCAAAATGTAAAACTAACACGTGGCATTTCATATTACTGAACACTTCAGGCAGAACTGTGATCTGAGGCAATGCAGTGCATTACTGTACCCTGACGGTCACGGTGTGGTTGGCTGAGGGTCGCAGGTGAGGCAGCCGGGCCCCACACACCGGCATCCTTCTCATCTCTTCAATCGGGGTTCCAAACCATTTCTTGTTGGTTGGAAGAGGGGGTGGTGTATATTTAGCAATCTTCCTTCCTGGCCTCTGGGGTTTGAATTCACACTTTTCTTTCCTGCTGTTAAAATAAAATGCATTGGAACTTTTTATTTCCACTGAAAAAACGGGTATGCAAACACACAAACTTCCACCCCAGGGTTACAATAATGGCAGTCAGTTTATTTGCCAGCCTTTGCTGTGGCCTCTGGCCAAAGCTTTATTTGGGGAAAACTACAGCCACCACCAACCTTCCCCTCCCCAATACACAAAGTATGTGTCTACAAAAACACCTTCACAGAACTGCAGTGGGTTAGAAAGGCAGAGTATTCCTCTGCAAAGCCATGCTCCTTCCCGACAGGGTCTGTTTATCCATGGACAATGCCCCAGTAAAGATGTGCAAAACTACCTTCTTGCCCTACTTGAAGGACTTGAGTCAAGTAAAATAATTGCATGTTATACCAAAATACACAGTCCTTTTGTTTCTGCTCACTCCTGAGGTGCTTAGTCACTTTCTCAGGTCCTACTGAAATCTAAGGTCAGAGATTATCCTTTTGTCCTTCCACAACACCTGGCATGCAGAGTCCTGTGTCATGCTCAGGGCTCCTATTTCCATTGCTGCAGTGTGTAAGCACCAGTCCTTCTCTCTCCCAAATTATGAATAGAGCAAAACAAAACAAACAAACAAAACCCCCAAACCCAAAAACATGAACAAAAACCCCAAACATCTCTACAAGGGCTCTCAAAAGTGAATTTTTCCATGTCTATTTCAATCAAAGCATCAATAGCACTGATGGTTTAACAAAACAGATTCGCTATTTTTGACAAATTAAACTATTAAGAATTGTAATTGCACTGGACAAACATATCCTTCAAAAACCCCACAAATAGCCCCATTAAAAATAAGTTATTTCAATCTTACATCAGTTGTCTTTGTATCTTAAAAGACATTTTGCAAAATTCTTTATACAATCCAGCCTCTAAAATTCTACCACCAAAGAGGAAATTTCCAAGCATGAAAAAACCAGATGAAGAGGCAGACAAAACGCTACCTTTTCTCCTCAACTTTAGGTATCCTCATGAAGTGAGAAGTGATTTTGGAGTCTCTCTTCACACCCTGTTTTGCACCTTTGCATTCTGATATTGGAGCAGGAGAGATCCCAGGTGACTTTGTATGCAGACCATCCTCTTTAACAGAATTATCTACTTCCTCAAAGCTTTCACAGCCCTTGGCTGAAAAACGTGATTTCCTTGACTCCAATTCAGCATCCCCATATTGAATTCTAAAAGATTTGTTGATGGGTTTTGACGTATTAATCTCCTCTCGTTCATCCAGAAATGGACTTGTTTCTTCATCGGCCTCTGACCCATGGCAGCTATTTTTAGAATTATCCACATCCATCGGTGACTCTGGTTCACTTTCTTTCTCAAAAGCAGGCGAGTCCCCTGAACTGCTTTGACATTTGCTCAGTTTCCCAGGACCTCCAAGATCAGATATACAGGCATCACAACCAGCATCTGAAAGTGGACTTTCTGGAACTACATCTCTTTCCTCTTGTTCACCCATTAAACAGACAGAATTACAACTCTTCAGCTTCTGTGAATTGCACGAAGCCACTTGTCCATCTGTCTCGACATCTTTTGAAGGTTTTGAATTTCCTGTTTTTGAAGCCCGGCCTGATAACTTCCTCTGAGTCCAAGTGGCACTGCTTTCTTCACAGCCTCTCTGCTTGCCAGTTTTGTGCATCTGATCAATGTTGGCATTTTTAAAGAGGTCTCCAGACTGCGGCCCCTTCACAGGATCTGTATCTAAAACTGCATCTTTGTTCTCAGCCTCCCAGTTACACACGCTGCCTGTCTGAGGCAAATTTACTTGCTTTGCACCAACTTCCACAGTTATTTTTGCATAATTTTGCTGACAAGTATTCTCTAGCTTCTTCACATCATGCTCACAAAAGTTCTCTTTTTTAATGGAAGTCATCTTAGGATTTGCTTCAATATTGTTATTAATTTTGCTGTGTAAGCTGTGGAAGAGAAGTAAGGGAATTCAATGTCTTACTTCCAAATGAAATTTCTGTGCACATTTTTTTAAGGAACAATGATAAACAAACAATAGAAAGCACAGATTTTTATTCATTCTACTCTGTAAATGAGCACTACCAGGATCAACAAGTTTTACTGCACTAAGGAATGCAGCTCACTAGCAACCTATTTCCATTTAAAGGCTCCAAAGGATGATCAATCAGTTGCTTACCTCAGGAATCTATTCCAGTCATTCATTATCCTTATTTTCAAATCTAAACAGTACAATGCTATTATTTAGCTATTTTCTCTAGATGAAAAAAAAATAAGAAGTTGTGATAAAGTCCTCCATAACTTTCATTTTTATCCATTAAATAAATGAGCAAGGAAATCAATGGTGCTATGGCCATTCCCTCAGAGCTACAAATTCATCTTTTAGAAGAGCAGGGCACAGCTCTGGTCCATAGTCTCCTATTACTCTCTTACTTTTATAAACAGCCCACGACTCTAGAAAAAAACTCAATACAAAAGCTCAAGTGTAAAATACATTGCAAACTGATAATAAAAATTAAAAGATGCACTAAATCAGGGGGCGTTTAAGAGAAGAATAACCTGATTTGTCTTTGTGTAAGGCAGTGCAGGATAGAAACATGTCCTAATGGTTACACAGGGAAATGAAGTGAGTTTTGTATGACCAGATGTCAGAAAGTCGTTTCGCATTTACATATTTTGTGTCAGTGTATTGATAATTAATTAGAAGACACATGAATATTAAAAAAAAATCTGACTAGTCTTGATGAATACATCACTCTGAACAATATCTTCTCCTGAATGTATTGTTACAACACAGTATATTCCCAATGTAAACTGAGCACACTAAACTCTGTATGTCTGGTCACTGCCCAGCTTCCCATTTACACTAAACAGGAAAATATGCAATTACCACACAATCCTAAATTCAGCCACTGAACATTTTAACAGATTATAGATTTCTGAAGACATTAATTCTCTTCATGAATGGTAACAGATCCTCTTCTAAAAGACCACTCAGGATAAGGAGACATGATAGCTTGGAACTTCATCCACAAGATGATTATTTGAAAACAACAGGATTTTAGAGGGGTTTATTTCTTGATAATTTAACTTCCCATGTATGCATGTATTACTGCAAATTTTGATGAACAAAAACAAGCTACAATACTGCTGCCATCTCAGTGACACTTTAAAGGTACTGACAATATCTGTTGCCAACTTGAGAAATTAAATCTAACACAAATTTAAATTAAAACTGTGATGTTAACTGCAATAGAAAGGCACACAAAATGTTTACACAACTAAAGGCTTCCTGGAACTGCCTAGGCTCTAATCTGTCAGCAAGGATGGAGGAGGGCACAGAACAGCAATACCCTAAAGGGAATTTAAAAAAAATAAAATAAGTCATTCCCTCCTTAAGAATCCTCTTAACATTCTTGATTTAGTGCAACCTGTAAGCCTGCAATTAGCTCTACATACTTCTGTATTAATCATTATCACAAGTCTTCCCAGCTGTTTTTAACACTACTATGGACTTTGATCTTTATTTATTAGCAAACATCAGTGAGAAACAAACCAGCATATTTACAACTGCAGCTACAGAAAAATAATATCTGATATTCCTCTGCACCAGATAGTTAAATTCCTTGGAGTATAATTTTAATGCTGCCTTGCAATCACTGCTCCTGACAGGACACATTAGCAAAAAATACCAGACTTTACCTGATACCATTCAGCAGCAAAAATTTGTGACATCTTTCATAAAAAAACCTCAATGCACATTTGAGCACCTGTAAATTCTGGCTGTATTAAATCAAGCAGTACATGTTTAAACCACAATCACAGTCCAATGAGACAAACCAAAACAGATTTTTGTCTGTAAATCAACAGCAAAACAGTGAGTTGATCACAGGACTATCAGCAAAAACCTGCAACTGTCAGTGTCCTATGTCAAACAAAAATGAAAGCAGAACTGTTGACCAAAGACATAGTCTGATATTACAGCTAAACCAATCCAGTGTTTGGCTGCCACTGGAAGCAACGCTCCCACTTTGCCTTCCCTTGCTCCAGTTTCCCATCATTTTCTCTTCAGGAGCAGATGTATTTAATCATCTATACAGCAAGGTGCTTCAGTAATCTATGTCAGCAATAAGTTTTGGCTTGGGTGTTTAGAGGGGATGGTGGGGACTAGGCAGCTGTTTGTAGTGAAAATGTCTCAGTTTGTTACTCAAGAGGATGTGCCAAAGCAAGGAAAGCAGCAGAAATGGGGCTGCCTCCATTTAGCCAGCTGTACTGGCAACCTGCACTTTCAGCTCCCACCAGGCCACCTCAAAGAACACAAATTTTGAACAGGTTTATGTTGTGCTTTTTACCTTTTGGACTCCGTTGTCTTGGGTCCTTTATTCTCCAACCAACTGGTAATTGTCCGCTGTTTACAAACTGAAAAACCACAGTTCACTGTTACTACATGAAACATGATAAAACTGCAACATCATTCCATATGAAAAAGATTCATTTGTACTGGGTGAAGATAAAAACACCTCCAATTAAGCCCTCATTAGCATCTACTATAGGGAGCATCCAGACACCAGCAGTATTAAAACTACATGTGATGCAATATTTAATTTGCATCAGTCGGCAGCTGTAGGTTTTGTAATAATCTTTAAAATACCAGGCTTGCTCTGTGGTGGGATTTGTTTCATCCAGCCTTTTTTTTAAATATAGTTAAAAGGTTAAAAATATACAGTGAACGTGTAGAATTAAAAAAAAACCCAAAGAAACTTGAACTTTCTAGCCCTCATCATTACCTTTAATCATCACCACAGTGGGCCCCAAAAACCTCTGCTGAATATTGGGATGAAGAGGCAACCTGACATAACTCAAAATCAAAAAAGAAATAAACAACAAGGCATCTTTGAGGACCCATCCAAGAACTTTTTCGTATGTAGCATAGTGTGAAACGTAAGGCTCAATATAAGCATAGCACACACTAGAAGTGACAAGCACTCAGAAAAGGACTTTTTCTTTTCTCCTACATCCATGAACAGTTTGAAAAGCTTTTCAATGCTTACTCCCCTAAACAGCAACAAAATGAAGGACACAATTTTTTCAGATTTACTACCAACAACACAGTTCCAGTCTTATCTGTGTGTTGTTGCAGTTCAGACAAGCTTTCAACAGAAAAGCAACAGGTGAACTAATTATGCAGAGACTTGGTGGGGGAATAGGGAGAAAAAATTCAAAGCAATTCTTTCAAAACTGGAAAACAGCCTTTATTCACATAAGAGGCGTTTAGTTTTGCTATTGTTATTTAAAGATATTCTGCAGATTTGGCAATTAGCTTCAATTCCCTTTCTTTCCATTTGCCAAGAGAAAGCCACTGCTGACCATGCAAGGTGCTTGCTCGCTGCTTTCAATCGGGTAAGTAACAGCTGGAGTTCCTTACTGTAACAACAATTTTGCAGAACTGAAAAACCAGTAAAGCAGATCTGGCTCTTCTGATTCTGAGTGACTACGGGAAGTCTCAGCAGTGTTCTGCAAATGGCGGTTGTGTAACTTGTAACAAAGACAGCTTAGGCCACAGGTAACTTAAGAGACATTGTTTCATAAACACTTCCCCTAACATTCAAGGCCTTGAACACTTTTATACCGCTGCTTATCAAATACCCCCATCAGAAGATATCATCAGAATTTTTAGAATGAGAAGCAATCTCCAGGAAATACCAAAATCATCTTCAGTTCTTCTGTAATGGCACAAACAATAGTGCAAAACTGCCATCATGTGACTGGGTTACCAGGGAGCAGTGCCAAGCTGGATGGAGGCTCCAAGCACAAGGATACCTGTGCCATCATCAGCCATTCAGTGTTTCAAAAAACATTCAGCTTCACCCCACTCAGACAAAAATAACAGACTGACAGATTTTATGAACTAAAATACTTTTATTGCCAAAAATTTAAATCTGGTAGTCATTCTGATTAGCAAATTTCACCTTCTTACATTTGGAGCGTTAATCCAAATTGCCTACAGGTAAGCAGCCATAAAAAAAAACAAACAAACAAACAAAAAAACCAAAAAAAAACAACCTGAAGAGACATGTGAAAACATGGGACAGATAAACCTCTTCAAAGGCAGCTGACTACCTCTTGAGATTTAAACTTGTGCTGAGGAAGAAATACTTATTCATTAGCACAATAAATAGAAATGATGGCAGCAGCACCAGAACAGAACAAAATGGCTTCAGTTTGAACTTCAACATCTGAGCAGCCATATAAGCCCTTCAACCAAGATAACACACATCACATTCATACTTCCAGCATGGCTTTTTGCCATGCAGATAAGGTGGTGAAAACAAGAAGCAACAAAAAGGAAACACATGCTTATTCTCAGCATAAACAACAGAACCAGACTTTGCTGTCATTTTTTTTAAAGTGTCATCTTTGTTTCTACTCAAGATTCTCCAAATCATTCCCATAAAACAAACAACCCCCTACAGTCTACCTTTGAGGAAAATACCTTAATTTTCAGAAGATTCTCATTTACTCTGTAGGAGTGTACACCTCTAACTCCAAACTATCATCTACTCAAAGTTGCCTCTTAGTTAGGGGTTAGTGAGGTTTTACTCATCAGCTGCAGGTGACAGCGAATCTGTTTGTGGTCTTTTTCCCCTTCCATGTATTCCTCTCTATTCCTGAAAGAGGTATTTAACCGTGCATTAAAACTTTATTTTGACAGCGTTAGCTCCAAATAGAAAACAAAACTAAGGAAGCCACGTGGGAACTTCGTCTACACAGCTTTGTTAGGCGGCAGGAGGAGCAGCCACCCTACCCCACAGGGCCAGCAGCGCTCCAGGGTGGCAGCCACGTGCTTATGTGAGCTCCTGTCATTACGTGTGGCTCCCCCAGTGAGACAGCCTGGCACAACCCCCGCTAAAAGCCCATTTCCCCGCAGCAAGTAATCGTCCCCTCTCTTGCGGAACACGCTACCTTTAGCGGCTCCCACCTCTCTTCAATGATTTGCACTATTAGTGGAAACTTGCAGAGAATCAGGCATAAAACCAATATAAAGACCCTGCACCCAAAGCCGTCTCCTAGGGGAAGCAGCGCGCACTGACCACCGGGCTGAGATATGGGGGACACGCTGACACCGGGAAGCCAAGTTAGCCAATTCCAGCCCGACGAGGAAGGGCAGCTCCGGGGAGGCTCCGTGCACAGGCACATGCGGCCCCCGCCGTTCAACGCTGCCCACGCCGGCAGCAGCAC
>VZRQ01009973.1:1537948-1571867 GCA_013397975.1 Machaerirhynchus nigripectus
GCTCGGGTACTCGCACGCTGACCTGGCCGGGGTGCCGCGTGAGTACCGGGGCGGCCGGCGGGGCCGGCCCGGGGTGGGCAATGTTCGCGCAACGGCCGCTGCAGGGCCGGGCGGCCGGGACCGAGACCCGTGGCGGTGCCGATCCCGGGAATCAACGCGGCCCCGAGGGGCTCCGCCGCCGCCCGGCCGCAGGAAGCCGATCCCGACCCCCGGCCCTTCCTGGGAGTGGGGGCGGAGGTGCCGGGCCTCGGCAGGGCCGCGTGTCGCGACGGGCGCTGGTCACAGGGACATCGTGTTCAGCTCATCCCAGCGGCCCCCATTCCGCTTCCTGCAAGGGGGAGTTGTCGGCCGGTGCCGCCTTTTAAGGAGTTGGGCGACTTCGCGGCAGAATTTTCCCTGCTGCCACGCACGAGACCTGCTCCTTTTTGCTTTACAGGATGTGAATTGTTACTACGGAAGTTCGTGTTAAAGCGTTGTATTTTTTTTTCCTTTCAGTAACTGGGATGAGCCCTTTGTCACCGTATTTAAACTTGGACCCCAAGTACCTAGTACAGGTGAGAAGGTGGTTTGTTTTTATTGTGAACTCGATTTCAGTGTTTGCATGACTGTACGTGAACACCTCAAACCTCCTGCAGTGCTGGGCACTGTGTACTGAAATCTTAAACTGAAGAACAATGGAAAGAAACAATTTTTTCAGTATTGTTCCTAAAAAAAGCTTGCAGCGCCATGACATCTAGAAAAAAACGACCAGTGATACTACAGAGGATGGGTAGGGCTGTTATGTTAATACAAGCCTGCTGCTATTGAAAAGAGATCTCCCTCCCTGCCTTGAGGCAGACAGCCCAACATCCCCTCACAAAAGTTCTGGCAGTGCTCACAGCCTCCACTGAGCCCCTTCAATCAGTAACAGCAGCCAGAATCTCTCCCCTCTTTTCATGGATGAGTTTTCTGAACGGTGATGAATTCAGTTTACTGAGGTGTTCAGCCAAGGCCTTGACCTGATAACAGGCTTTGCCATCACAGCAGCAGCAAATTTCACATCACTCTCCTTATGTCATTACCCAGCTGAAGGGAGACCGTCAGTAAAACTTCCCATTTTATTCTACAGAATAATGTAGCTGTCACACTTGCACATCTTAACATCAGTTAGTATAAAATGAAGCCATCATAAGGAAAAAATATTTGAAATCAAGTAGTGTTTTCCTTTTTCATGAATATTAACTGTAGCTGAAAATGTTTAATCCAATTACGATGCATGTCAGTGATTTTATTTAGTTATGGCTCATATTATCTGAGAACATGAAATTTTGTAGAATTGGCACTTAAGGTCAACAATTGCATAGTATCTACTAACTTCTGTGCCTTGTTTCGTGGTGCTCCAGGTCACTGTTTCTTTTGTAACTGGAAGCTCTGCATGCAGTTCTGGGGCCTAGAAGCTGTCCTAGTCCAGATTACAACGTAACATTCCCATAAGGATAGAAAACAGTGGCTGTGCCTCTGGTGGGAGTGGGTTCACTACTGTGGCTGCTGTTGCTGAGCGGTCAGAAAGAAGCTAAGAGATTATTTAGACTTTTTCCAAAAGCACGCTCTGAAGTCGTTTAGTTAGCACAGTTTGTCTGAGAACATGTTGGTGTTAAAAATGGTATAGCAGAGATTTTGGAACTAAGTGTGTGTATACTAATAGATTTTAGAAACAGAAGAGAAGTTTGCTTGAAATGAAAAGGTGTTGGCATTAGTATCGTGATACAGTTCTAAAAATACCTATTGATGTAACACTAGAGGCTGCAGTCTGTGTTGTAACACTTCACTGCCCTTCATGTTTAGCACTAGTGTCTTGAAGTAAAAGGAAAGTGCATTGAAATAAAAGGGAATTCCTTTTAAATGTTAGAATTTTTTTTTTTACCTGAACAAGTTGCCCATACAAGCTGTGAGGTCTCCTTCCTTAGAGAATCACGAGACCTGGGAATACTTCTGATTGCCCAGCACTGGCTGACCCTTCTTCAAACAATGGAGGTTGCACTAAACAGCACTTAACAGTCTCCACAGGTTCCTAGGATTCTAAATATTGAAGGAAAAAGACACAGCTAATATTTCAGAATACAACAAATTATTAGCCTTTAAACTTGGGGTTTCTATGAAAGGTATCTGTGGAGAGGTGAGGGTCTCCTGGTGTTTGAAGACTGTTTGCTTTCAGAATGCAGCAGGAACGTCAGCCTCACTGCTGAGAATCTTACATTTTGGTTTTGGTCTCCCCATAATAACAAATGGTACTCATTACTTTAAACTCCACTTTTTTGGTTGGTCCATGAATGCAGGCACAGAACAAGGTGTTTTCTGCAATGCTGTGTTGCCTGCAGCAGGTAACACATGTTACAAATTAGCATGTCAGGCTTTGGCAGAAGCCTAGAGGATGGGCTTTTGAGGTTTTCTCTAGAGACTTAGATATTACCTAGACAAGGATTGCCTCATCTTGTCTTTTGGGACAGAAGTGAAAACTGTTAGAAACTGCTAACTACTGTAAACACTGAATTCCTCCAACTGTCTAGTTACAAGGAAGATACCAACCATATTATAGGTTCATTTTATTGATAACAGTATTCACAATTTTAGAAGCTATTTTTCTGTATTGCCATTCACGTTTAGTGTCAAGTGTGAGGCAGTAAAACCCCTTAGAATGCATTTCCTTGAGCCTGCAGCTGTTGGAGTCATGTATCAGTTAAGTAGGGGGTGGATAATACTGTGGAAAGCACAGAAGCTTAAAAGAGATCTGCTGCTTTAGCACCTTAAGAACAGGCATCTTCAGTGTCTCATACTGAAGACGTGCTTTGGCACACCTTATCTCTATACATATGCCAGTTTCTCTAGGCCATTTCTCTAGCTTTTTAGACCACTGGTTTACAAGAACACAAGCCTGTCGCTCTGGGCGAAAGATGGACAAGTAAAAAATTAACCAACCTCACACATTTCATGCCTGATCATCACTAGTGTTGAGTGCATTCCTTGTGTTTTTCACATCCTCAAAATAGGTCACTTATTTCAGTGCAAGGAAATACTTCTTTTCATATAAAGGCAGGTTTTATTTAGTATCAGAGTAGTGGGAAACCTTAATGCATTATTGTATCAGACTAGGTTGCTCAGTGAAGAAACAGTGCTGTGTAATCAGACAACAGGAAGGTTTTTGGTAGGCTTGTATTGCCTGCTGCAAGATGTAAGAAATAATTAAGAAAATAATCATTAAAAACAAAAACAACCCACACAGTATGAGTTCCTTGGCTGACTGGTGTAATTTATAAAAAGTTAGGACAGCTAGGGGGAAAAAAAAAAGCTTTCAGTCAATTTATCTTCTTGGAGTCCTCTTTCATGCTTAGTAAAGTATACACACAGTATATTCCATCTCTGTGCTAGTGTAGGCAAGAATTTTCCAGAAATACTTACATCCATCTTTAGTTTATTGCATGGATTAGAGAAAAAAGTGAATATGGCCTGCATTTTGAACTGGACTTGGAAAATACAAAAGCTATTGTTTTTGTTTTCCCGCAGGATACAGATGAGTTTATCTTGCCCACAGGAGCCAACAAAACTCGAGGCAGATTTGAGCTGGCCTTTTTTACCATTGGAGGATGTTGTATGACAGGTAGGTGGTTGTGGTCTTCACTTTCCCCAGCGGTCCAGGTGACACCTATGCACTACAGTGGTTGATGAGATTGTAAATGTCTTGTTCTGCAAGACATCGTCTGTTCTAGTCTTAAGTAAAGAGATATTTGATTTTAGCCTATAGACTGAATTCTATTCTCAGTATTTGCTTCTAGTATTGTTTGTTCTTTTTCTTCTTAAAAGTAATAAGTGGTATTATTCCAACTAGGGGCAGCATTTGGGGCACTGAATGGTTTGAGACTTGGCTTGAAGGAGACACAGAATATGGCGTGGTCAAAACCTAGAAACGTACAGTAAGTGTTTAATCTTAAAAAAAATGTACTTCTTAGTGACAGAGTTGTTTCTTCCAGCTTATACAAGGCTAGATCTGAATAAAGCACAAAAATAAATGTTTTGGCTTTTTTTCTTTAGTGGGGACAAATGGGAGTCAGTGTTTGTCTTCATCAAGTTATGACATGTTTTTAATTATAGTGATGTTCAGTTCAACCTTTTGCTTTTTATTTAGTCACAATTGGTGTGTCCTCTGACTTACCTCAAATATTTGAGAAATAATTACTACTTTGATGCTTACTAAAAATCTACTTCAAAGTCAAAGCAGCATTTCTATATGTTGAAATATTCCCAGAAGCAGCAGTGTTTGCTTTGAGTTATTTTTTGCTGTAATTTATCTGAGCACAAGTCTCCCTTCTTTCCCAAGCTTTTCACAACCAGGAAAAGATTCAAATGCAGAAACTGGGCCTGCCTGGATTTGCATTAGGGATGACATTGGTGCATGCTGCTGAGCAGGCACTGCATGGGGGGAGCTGTTCTGGGTTATGGCATCCACGAACACCCATGACATTGCCATGTTTTCACCTTACCTGATGGTTTGAAAGAACACAGTAAAGACAGAAACCTTTCTTTCAACAGGATGCCTCTTAAAATCGTGGTGGCTTAGACATAGCTGTATAGAGGAAAACCTAAGTGAAAGAGACATAGGAAACCTGAGGAACAAAATAACTGGGGGAAAACAATTTTCACTCCCAGAATACTTTGGAACAAGGGAATTTTAGAAGAGAAATTTAGTGTTTCCTGGTACAGTTTATATTGGCTCTGCTCCTTTTTAAATTGTTTCTATATTCATCCCCTTCTTTAGCAAAATATTCACCACTATAATTATGACTCTTTTATAATGTTCTAGATGAACTGAATTGTATTTTAGGTGTTTGGAATGAGCAGAGTTGGACAAAACCCTGATGTTAAGCACAAACTTTGGCAGGTCAGGCCCAGGAGGTGGCAGTCAGTGCACACGCTGCTCTTATCCTGGCTCTGCAAGCCAAAGGTCTGCTGAAGGTCATCACCTTCCAACAGTGCATTAAGTTCTGTTTTTCCTTCATCAGGTGCAAAGAACAGACTTGCTTAGCTAGATTTCCTCCAAATTTATCCTTAATGTACACAGATTTCTTTCTTAGTGAATTTTAATTTTGCTGTTATTCATTTGTCGTCAAAATATCTCATAGTGTGGCATGGTTATTAAAATTACTGATTTTCTTTTCAATTCAGAATTAATATAAAGTTAAAAGATGGGGGTTGTAATTAAGGAGAGGTTGTCAATACCCTAGCCTCCTAGATTTTTTTTTTCTCGTTTCAAAATGAAGTTTTCCATTTTTGTTTAGTTCATTGCCTAACCATATTCAGTAATGACCTGTGTCCTAATGAAAATTACAAAATAAGGATACATAGTAGAAAATTAAATCAGAAGGAACATAAGGTAATGAAAGCGTTGCACATTAAATGCTGAACTAAGTTCCAGTGGTAGTCAGCTGTCCAGAGCAATACTGTGCCTGTGATAGTGTTACACTGCTGGGAGATAAAGATCAGTCATTTCTTCTGGCTGCTGTTGTCACCGTTCTGGAGACAGCTGGTGCCTACAAGAAGTGGCATTGTGCTTCCCTGAGAGTGCACTAAAGGGTCTCTTGCCCTCTTTAGTGCTAGTCTGGAAGCCTACACACAGCCCATACACACAGACACCTCTTGGCCTTTTGCTGGGTGCTGAGTGGACAGATGTGGTTGCAAGGGACTGCCTCTTTCCTTCCTGGCTTGCTGCAGTCCCGACCTGTTTTGTTACCCACACCGTTCGCTCAGGCATCCCCACACTGCCTGACACATGGTCCTTGTACAGGAGCACTGAGGCTTTCCTGGAGACCTTTTATCCAGCTAAGTCTGCATAAGTGTATCAGTCATTCCAGGAGCTGTGTATAGTCACCACGTAAGGAAGGACAACTCGGGTTGGACAGTCATTTGAAGGGAAGAAATTTGAGTCTTGGCAAGGGTCAAGTTTGCCTTGAAAAGAGAGAAAGATTTTCTTAAGACTTGACAGGACTGAATATTTGCTTTCAAGAGCTTTTAGTTCATTATTGCAGTTTTATTAATCAGATAGGTAGTGTAAACACACAAGCCCTACTCTCATAAACATTGCCTTGATGTAAACATAGAGTGCTAAAGGTTTTCATACCTCTTTCACTCCTTTATAGAATTCTAAATATGGTGACAAGGCAAGGAGCGTTATGGGCTAACACTCTGGGATCACTGGGTAAGTAAAGCCATCCCTTTGTAGAGAAAGCAATTTAAAGATGTAATTGTTGGGAAAGTGTATTTGTGTATTATCTGAATAAAAGTATTCTCTAAATTTTCTTTATTAAATCCATCAGGAAAAAGTGCAGGTTTTTTTCTCTGGGACATGAGGGCATTCCAATACACATCAAAAAGGAAATCAAAGGCTAAAATAGGATTTGCAGCATAAGGAGCCAAAAGCCTTTAATTAAAACTAAATTTTTTTGCTATATTTCAAATGAACTCTAGCTATATCAGAAATAACTAGAAATTATAGATAATGTTTACTTGTTAATAAATTCCAGGTAATTCACACCTTAAAGCAAAAAATATCATTTAATATTTCTGAAATAGCTTTAATAACCTACATTGAGACTCTATGGTCATGTGATCAACTGCCTGATGTTAGTTTCTGTGAAGAAGAAATGTGATAGTCACTACAAAGATTTATCCTTTAAATGATGGTACGTTACCTGGAAAAATCACACATGATACCACTGACTCTAAACCTAAATGTCCTTTATAACTAATGTGGGTTAGGAAAAAAGAGAAAAGAAAATGGTCAATAACCTGAAAAAGAAACTTCTGTGAACTGAGGTTTGGTTCGGAGGGGGCTGTGAAATAAAATCACATCAGTTGCCTCAGAAAAATGAGAGTATTTCATAAAAGTCAGTGAAATAACTAATGCCCTAGAAATTACAGCTTTTTTTACCTCCCCCCAGTCTTCCACAATCTTAAAAAATGAGAACTGATGCAGTTACTTTGAAAGGAGAAATACAAAATTGATGAAATTAGTTTGAAGAAAAATAATGATGGAACTTATTGTCCTACAAAGTTGTAATAGAAGTTAGTGATATTTAAATCAGAAACGACATCATGTTGTAACCCTACACGTGTGAGAAATGCATCAAAGCATAGGCTAAGTTGCATTTATGACATTTTATTTCGGTCTTATTTCTGAAGAGCAGATTAGTTGCCATTTAACTCAGGCATTAGCTTTTCAGGCATAATATAGAGGGCATGGTTAGAGACAGGATTCTGAACTACAAGAATGGCACTTTTTCCATAAGAAATGCATGTTGCCTACTGAGTTTTACTGGGCTGTTTTTTGTTTGGATGGGTTTTTTTTTTATTTTTTATTCCAAATCTAATGAAAACATGTCTGAGAACTGAGATGCAGGTACACTGCAGTTCAAGGTTTCAGTTTAAGTGACACATTAACATGTTTTTTCAGCTGTGTTTGAAGAAAGATTACTCAAGAAAATGTTTGTGCATTCCAGTAACAAATTGTTATTTTTCTTACAAAATATGGCCTCCAAAATCACAGAGTTAAGCAAAACTTTATACTTGGGGTTCTGGTAGAGCTCTATCTTGTCCTAGCTACCAGAGAAATTCCTTTCAAGGAGCTGAATTTTTACATCTTACTTCGCTTGTGCAACCTTCCTGTACCTCAGATTCTTTTTGTCACTACTGACAATTTTTGTCATTCTGTTCCTGAACAGAGGCAACAGCTGTGTTGAACTGTTTTTAAAAGTTATGTTGAATTCAGCTTTTCCTTTCCTCATTGTTAATCTACTTGCTGCTAAGACAAGCTAAAATACTCTTGCCCGCGCTGAATGGAGAACAATGCTGCTGTTAACTCAGTGACATTACGGTTGCTTATGAAGGATTTACTGCCTTTAAGCAGAAGGAAAGATTCCAAATTCTTGGAGGGCAAGGAAAGAATTAAATGGCATTGTCTTTATCGCTTTAAAATGATGACATACTCTACTGTTCTTGGCCAGCATGAAATAAGAGTATATTGGGAGGGCTGAGGATGGGGGGGTGCTTTTCCCTTCATCAAAAAGCATAAATGATAAATGCATCCATACTAAAAAGCCCATGCATTTTTTCTTTCTAGTCCTTTCCAGGACACTTCCTAAAGTTATCCCAAAGCAAAAGGCCCTCTGGGGATAAAGATTTCATGCACAAGTAGAGGTGAAACAGCTGTAAATATCAAATCCCAAGCATTCTAATAGTCCTTTTTAAAAGAAACATAGCCCATTGTACTCCAGCTCTTGGTAGCATGGTCTGAATGCTGTACTTAACTCATGTTTCATCATTGTCACACATGGACAGCAATTTTCTCTGCTACCTAGGAAGTGTTGGGTTTAGTTTCATGCCATCCACAGAAGACAGTACGAAACTGCCAGTACAAATTTAAACCCTGGATTTTTAAACAAATTCAAACTAGCAAAATAGGCTTAAACTTCAGTCAGTGCTTAACATTACATATTGTCATGAAGAATGCCACTTTATAACCAAATGGTAGCTCAAGAAAGAAGAAATAGCTAAAAAGGAGGAGATTTGGAAAAGAAACACCAAAGATGGGATTTTGCAGAAGATTCCATTCAAATAAGCAGAAAATCTGTGCTTCAAAAGTATAGTCTAAATGCTACACCAAGTCTGAATTCTAAGCTTTGGGTCTCAGGTGGTGGAAGGTTTTTTTTAATATTTTTTTTCCCCAGCTCTACTTTACAGTGCATTTGGAGTCATCATTGAAAAAACACGAGGTGCAGAAGATGACCTGAACACCATAGCTGCTGGAACCTTGACAGGAATGCTATACAAAAGCACTGGTAGAGTAGCAAAATACTTCTCCTTTCCCTTCTCTTGTGCTTATCCTATTTATTAGAATTTTCATTACTTTTACTAAATACTGTCCTGCTCTGAAAATTGACAGTGTAAAAATGGCTATTAGCTTAATGTCCCCTAACCCATAATGTTTTTCACACAACTAAGGCTACTTAAGGAAAACTTACACAAAAAAGAAATCCAGCTGAATTAAATTTTATTCTTTCCAACTGCACAGGACTGACAGTAACCATGAGAGCCAAGTTATGACTGTTATACATATATACTGAAGGAACACTCATTTATTTCCTCAGGTATATGGTGAAGTTGTATAAAATACATACCCACCTCATTCCTAGCCACGTTTTTCAGCAATAGCAGGAATAAAACTAATTGTTTCTCAAGTCCATGACTGGTTGCAGGCAAATGGGAACTACCTCCCAAAGTGAATGGGGGCAGGGGAGGAATAGACAGAACACAGAGCTTGACTGCATGGATGAAACTTATTACAAGTGATTAATGTGACAGTAATTCACATGAAAGTGGTACCTGGAGCTGCAAAAAACCCTAGATACAGAGAAATTGATGTATTTATGAAATTATTGCTTAGGTGTTCATGAACCTGTTGTCTTGTGGTAGGAGTCTAGTCTTTGCAAAGTGGTCAAAACCAGCAAACAGTGTTATGTGAGAACAGCATAGATTTAAGGTGAGTTTGCTGATGAAAACTGAATTGTTTGCAGGAGAGAGGGTTTGATCTTCATCAGCAAAATGTCTGTCAATACACATTCCAAGCTTAACAATTGGAGACATCATCTTTTTTACAGGATTGCTGGGTACCACATACTGACCTTAGCACATGTAAAAAGTTTTGTTTTAAGTAACTCAGTAAATGTTCGGCTGCATGACTCCACCTCATTTTATGGAGGAGATAATGCAAGAATTAACCTATGTACTTTTGCATATCTAACTGAGCCTCGGTATCTTAAAAAGTGTTCCTGAAGGCCAGCTTTATATATGGGACAAAACAGTTTGAGTAACTTTATTTTCCTGTTGGCTTAGACTACCTGAAGCCAAAAATAATTGGCTTGAGCAGCCTTCATAGATACGAGACTCTTAACTTTGCAAGAGCACACAACTCTCCTGTAATCCATTACTTCCTTGGGATTTCATGAGTCATGTGACAGATGAACAAGAACAGCTAGAAAGGGTAGTATATAGAAGCCTAATGGTTTCTGTAGGAGTTCTTTAATAAAGGAGAATTGTAATCTTATACTCCAGGAGAAGCATCCCCCTTACCTTTCAGAAGTATAGAGCTGGCATTATGTGTAATCTTTTTTTGGTACAGTGCAGCCATGGATAACTACTCCAGTCACATGCAGTCATCTGACACCACTGAAGTTTTTATTACCAGAGCACAGTGGGACATTTGTTTTGTAACACAAGATCTACAGAGGTAATAGTAGCCCTGATAAAGGCAAATGAAGTCAGTAAATCTCTATTCATTACAGTATTGTACTTCAAGTGTGTGTTGTGCATATGAACCATAGTGCAGAGAAACTGCTGCTTCTCCTGTCACCTTATGCCAGAACACCCTTTCTTCTTCTGTATTGTAAAACTTCTAAGTTCTGCCTTTACACTGCATCAGTGTCTATATTTACCTTAAAATCTTGAATATTTAAACCATGCAAAAGATCAGCACACATCTGTGACATAGCAAGACTGTAATAATTACCTGTGTTACATGGAACACCATGATGTGTTGGCATTAAGAAGAGGAAAATTTAAAAGCTGTCAAGGACCTGAGTTATAAATCTCCATACTTTAGTGTCAGCTGGAAGCTCATACAAACAAGCCATTGCAAATCAAAGCTGGTCTGTAGTCCACAAGAGGTGGATACAGAGTTGCAGGCAGTGCTGTTCAAACACTCAGATTTCCACTTCCATCATTCCTTCTTCGTAAAGAGATCATGAACATACTTAAAAAGAAAGAAGATAATGTATGGCAGGTCTTTCATTGTAACTTTGTGTTTCACCACAGCACTGATGGAGGAATCACATCAGCAGCCCTGCTGCACTGAAAAACACTCCTATGTATACTGCAAAGCCCAGGTTGAATTTCAGAAACCAATGACAAAGCATTTGATGAGTGGACAGGAAAAAAAAATAGTGGGGAGACTTTGTGAAGGCTGAGATTGGTTGCCCCAAACTGGTCCCAGTTTTCACAATTTGTCCTTGTGGAAGTGTTAATCATTACCAAAATGTCAGCAGTCAAACAAAACGTGCACGTTCTAAAGCCATTGATGGTGGGCAGTTTTGTGCAAAGCTACTTGACACAGCTCGTGTAGGAGAAGATAAGAGAGGATTGAAAACTCTGCAAGTGAGGACAGTGGCACTTCAGCCCCCTCCTTGTGTTCACTGTCAGTGGCATCAGTCACTGAAAATTCCCATTGAAGTGACTGAAGCAGTTAAATCCCTGGACTCCATCTCAGCGTTACTGGGTGGCTTAGGTTAACAGACACCTATGGAGTGGGAATAGAGAACTGATGTGAGGAGCTTTGAAACATCTACTGCTTGATTCATCTGAGCAAAGTGATCTCCAGCTTTCACGTTTATTTCAATTTAAATTTAATGCCACAGTTACTCACTAGATTTTAGCTCAAATGCAGCAATAAGAGTACATATTAATTTGTTAAACCAGTCTTACAGCTTTAGGGGAGCTGTTCTTTGAGTTCCCACCTAACTTCTACCCACAGCATTCGGTTTGGGTAACAGTGAGAAGAAAACCCTTTTGGTTCCTCTGCAAGTAGCATATGCAATAGAAATGTTACAGCAAGTCAGTCAATTCAAGTTTACTAAAAGGGGGGTCTGATATCCTAAGTCCACAAGGATGGCTTTTCCATTTAATAAGATACTATTCTTTATTCTTCAATTTTAAGCAAAGGCAGAAATTAATACCCATCATGCCAGATTTTTTCTGATAAATGTTACAAAGCACAAGCACATCTTTAAACAAATGTTTAACCTTGCATGTGTTTTCAACCTGTTTTCTAAACTGACTGTATTTACTTGGTTTTCTCATGATTGTATTAATAATGAAAGTATCAACAAAAACCCCAAAATTATTGCCATTGTGCACTATGTTGCTGTTATTCCCTCCCACCATAAAAATGTACATGGTTCCAGTTGTCACAAAGGTACAGCTGGCTGAGGCTCCTAAACGCCTCCTCAAGTGATTCCAAGATCACTCAGGAAAAGATACTGAGCTAGGTTGGACTTTGGCCTGACCCGGTGTGACAGCCGTTAATTTCTCACTGGAATTCCTGACAGACCTCAGTAAGCAAAAAAGTTAACTAACCTTTACCTCTTATCTGAGCGTTACACAGGTAGTAGATGTTCTTTTTCTTGGATAATTTTTCCCTCTCTTGAGGTTAGGGGTAACAGGAGCAAAAGTAAACTAATGCTTTGGACAAACTAAATTCCTGTTTTAACTTTTGTGCAGTCCTAGGTATAGCATCTCATGCCTTTGGAATAACAGATGTTACCTAATTTGGTTCAGAAAATGGTGTGTGTCGGGAAAGAAGGGAATTGCACGCTAGCAATAGCTGAAGGTAGTAGTTGCCATTTCAAGACCTCAGAACACAACCCTGAAAAGTCAATAGTTACGAATTAAGAAGGGCTAATGTTTTATTGCCAGCAGTAAAATCCGGCTGGAGCTAACGATCAGTTTTGTGACATCCAGTGGGTAGTTCAGGGCAGTTGTGTTAGCGGACAGCTTCTTGAGCTATAAAAAGCCTGTTCTCTGAGCCCAACCCATGTTTTTCTTTGGGCCAGACAGGGCTGTTTCCTTGTTTCTCTTGGCTGGGGATGGGGGAAAGAAGAGCTTTTGGGGGTCTGCTAAAGATACCTTACTTTTCTGCAGTATTTGGAGAAAAGTAAAGAACTTGTTTGCCATCACTTAGATTTAGGGCTGTCAGGTATTTTGGAAATTAAGAACCCCTTTTAAAACCTATTTTATCATAACAAATCTATAAGATTATCAAGGTGTTTAGAGAAAGGATTTTGTTTCTGAAACAAGGATCTGAAACAAGGAAGAGATAAGGACAATGTACAAGCAGCACTACAGGTAGCTTGTTGAAGCTTTTTTAGTTTCCTGAGGACTGATGTCTTAAGAGTATGTGTGGCCCCTGAGAGCAGTGCTGCCTTCAGTGCTGCCCAGCTCTGCTCAGCAGGAGCAGTGACCTCAGAGCTGCAGGGGTTTACAGGTGCCAGTTGCAGCAGCTGAAGTAGCCTCCTGTCAGTCAGGTGCACTGCTTTGACTCAGTGAGAAGACAGCAAATTTTAATCATGTTTGCAAAGTGATTTCAACAGCTCTAGTACTCCTAAACTAGCAAATTAAATAGTATATTCCTACTGTTTTTTCTTATTTAGCCTTCATACCGCAGTAACTACAGGAAATGTTCCCTCTTTCAAGCTTTATTGTTTCTGCATTCTGAGCACAATACTGCCTTAGCTGCAGCAATATGAAAATGGAAGATGCTTTTCTGGAATATATCTTGCTTCCAAATAAAAGTTTATCAGTTTCCTTAGTAATTTCTGTATCCACAGACTTTGCCCGCTACTTACAAGATCTCATAAAATGAACCCCATGGAGCAACAGGAGGAAACTCTTTGTATTTTCTAATGACATTGGGCCACTCACAGATGTTGAAACAAATGACTGCTTGATGGTTCAGATGGTCTGGTTACTGAGCTTGAATTTGGAGCAAAACTGAGATTGCCTTGTACACTTGCATTGAGCCTTTAAACCAATGAAAAGTCTTTTTGTTCCTGAAGGCCCAGAAGGAAGAGAAACTGTTTTCATTCAGAATATCCGAGAGAGATTGGAAGACAAAGCTGATCACAATTTAAAGATCATTCTTTTCCTGTTTGGCATAAGTATGTGGGTCTGAGATTTTGATTAAGATATTTCTAATGTTTGCTGTTGGATGGTTCTTGTTTTAACCATCCCAGGAACTATCCCAGGACATAAGAGTAACATTCTGAAAACAGAGACAGGAAGGTTCTATAGGGAAGATTTTGCCCTCATTGTTTTACCTATTGGACAAGTGCAGCTCAGTTAGGAGTGGCTCCTGCCATGATGAAGTGCTGAGCTGTGCCATGGCACAGCGTAAGCTGGAACCTACTCAAAATGCATAGAGGACGGACAGTACCTGGTGGTGAAAGGGTGCAGCAGCTGAAGCCAGAGAACTAATTTCCCATTTAGAGAGCATCAGATCTATCTTTGGAAACACACAGCAGTTCTCAGCTATTGTGCAAGGTGCCTGATCTCAAAATACCTGCTTCCAGAAGTGTCTGTCAGCTGGAACCTTTATCTTACTGGGACATGCAAGATTAGGGGCTCACAGCCATGTTTCAGCAGGGCTTGTCAGGGCAGTATTGGTATCAAAGGCTTGCAGGGAGTGATTGCAGGGGAGGGGAGGGAACATGTTCTATCATGCAAACACAGCTGGGATGGGAGTGGAGAATTTAGTTTTTATTTTTGTTAACAAGTTAATTTTCTCAGAGGGCCTAACATTTTCTGCCTAGCAACGGGGCTGTGTTCTTAAGTGCATTACTGTTTGAAGTCTGCCACAGACCTCGACATACCTACTCAAACGCAAAACTGACCAGTTAAGGAAAGTTTTCTTTCTCTTTTTTTTTTTTGTAAAAACTGGGTAGTTCAGAAACCAGGAGCAACTACTACAAAAAAAAAAAACAAAAAAAAAACCAAAAAAACCACAACAAAAAAAACCCCACCACTAAATGTTTTGTAGCAGAAGCATAATGTAGTAACACTGGTAGAGAAACACTTCTTGCATGTTTTCTTGGATATTTTCTCTTTCTGTCATGCACCTCTACCAACTACACAAGTTTAGTCCCTGTTCATGAAACTTCTCCAGCATTGTCCCTAAGTTGTCTGCAGGCCTACAGATGGCTTTAGGCCCTGTACTTGACCCTTTGTCAGTGGGTTCAGAGCTGCCATCCTTACCTGGCTGGCTCAGCCCATGAGAACACCAGCATTTGTTGTGGTAGGAGCACAACATCTAAAGTCCACACAGATGGATGCTAGAAAGCAGCTCAGCGATCCGAACTAAAGATGACCCCTTTCTTGTACAACCCTGACTTCACAGAACCTGGGGCCAGGCTTGATCAGCCTTCAGCTACCTGTTCTTGCATAGGAAGAATAGGATTTTAAGGGGGAAGGAGAGGAGTTGAACCTGGGGGCTGAGGGAAGAGCCCACAGCAATAGTCATAGTACATCGCATTCTGTGGGGATGTTCCACGTTTCCTTGTGCACCTGATGGTCATGGGCCCCTTTTGGGGGGGTTCTGCTGTGAGCTCTCGAACCCTGGTATGAACAGCAGAAAATTGGCTCTAATGTTGTATTCATTTACCGCAGCAGGAATGAGGAGTCAGTATTTTTGCAGATTATCTCAAATACTTGTTTTGCACAAAGTGTCTTTTAAATTTCACCTGTGGCTTTTTGCCAGGCACTGCTTGCACATGGTTAGTTTTGTGTACCCAGCTGCAAGCCCTTCATATGAAAAGCTTTTTGTGCAACAGATTCAGGATCAATTAGCAAACACAGAAATCTACATTTGCTTTCCTAAATGCTGATTTAAGCACATAGAGCATATTCAGTGGGGCTTTCCTTAGAGCTGGTGAATTCTCAACAGTTACAGCAGTGAACTCAGTTAACCTTACACCCTAAAAAACTCTGAAATTGTCAAAACTGGTCTGGCAGTGAAATTTCTAGAAACTATGGCTAGACATGGCTTCTAGTACCAAGTCCCATTTCTGCAGCGTCTTGGTTTCATTGCATGCCTGGGCAATATGGGGAAGTTTAACAACTCCAGTAAAATTAATTTAACCTTGCAGCACAGGTAACAGTCTCAGTCTAGCTGATGCCAACAGCTTCTTGCCTCACAAAAGCCTAAAAGCAATTCTGTGAGACAACTTTATGACCCATAATGGGGGGGGAAAAAAAAAGCAGTCTCTCTGATTACTGAGATGCATTTGTTTTCAAGTTTGAGAAACTTGAACTGCACTGCCAGTTTCTCCAATAAAGCAGGCAGGGTTTTTTATCTCACTGTCAGCAGAAACTGGCCTTGTTCTATACACTGTACACATTATCTAGCTTGGTTCAGCTGCAATGATAAACATTGCAGAATCAAACTCACTGAAGTTTTCCTAGCATTGAGGGTCATACTCCCAGGTGTTCTGCGCATTTATAGTACATTCTGGGAGCTCTGCCGAGGCACAGAAGTGTTTTGCTGTTCAGTAAAAGCAACAGAAGCCTCTCCTCGTGCCCCTGTACACCCCAGTCCTCACATGGATGGCATGGAGGTGGGATGCCACTGGACTCCCAGCTCCAGCCAGGTGCACTGCCTGCAGGTAGTAGCCAAACTTGCCCTATATTTCTGCCTTACACTAAGGTTATCACCAGCACCTTAACTTTAATCACCTGTGTGACTCAATTTTTACCATTGCAAGGTGATAGTTTTGAGTATTGATAGACGTAAGAATAAAGAAAGCTGTTCAATATACACCCTAGTAAATTCTTGCCAGGTAGTCCCTTTCATCTGTTTCCTATTTTTTATCAAAAGGTTTTTAAATTACAAAGATGCAAAAGCAGTGATAGGTTCTGCGTGATGGCCCTAATGAATCTCTGGAGCCCAGTGTCGTGTCTATATCAGCTGCTGTTTTATTCTCTTATTTCCCTCCTGCCCTTTCTCCTTCTGCCCAGAGCTAGTTACCATAACTGAAAACCTCAACTGAAAACCCAGTAGCCATGGTTTTTGTAACAGGAGGAGAGCATATCTAACTGTAAAAACAGTTGTATTACAGACAGATGGAATAGAGTAAGTAGGACTTGGGAAAAGCCATCTTGGCTTCCGTGTTCCATAGTGATTCCCTGAGGCCATAATACTAACACAGTTTGAGAGGAAGTCATTCCAGCAGAATTTGTGTCAGGATCAGGTTGATTTGCCAGAATCAACCTGAGCCTGGCAGCAGGTTTGAGAGGAAGGTAGAAAAAGCACAGGGCCTCTTTCTGGAGAGCTACTCAACAGAGGACTGTTCATTAAGATGCCTCTGGATTTAAATAGCTTCTTGGAAGTTGCTGTTCACTGACCATTTCCTGCAAAGTAACACTAATGGGCTGCAATGTGTTTTGTTTTTTCCAGGTGGAGTGCGCGGGATAGCACGAGGTGGGATCGCGGGTCTGACGCTGACCGGCCTCTACGCCCTGTACAACAACTGGGAGCACATGAAGGGCTCCCTAGCCCGGCAGTCCCTGTGAGCAGGGCAGAGGACATGCTTGCTTAGTCACCAATCAAATCAGTTGTGAGATCTATCTGGTGCCCCTTGCTATTTTATTTACAATTAGTGTGAAACTGATGGAAGCTGTGCCGGGAGGAACCTCTTGACACCGTGTAGCTGGACTGGCCCTTCCCACCAGCCAGTTGCTGGAGAGGCAGCAACGTTTGTTGGACCTGCAAGTGAACAGAGCGGCCACCGAGACAGTGTCTCCCCGCCACGGTCCCCGAGCAGCCCTGGCCAGAGCTGCCAGGCATGCTGGGCCCCCATAGCTGCTTCTGCTCGCTGCCAGGTTTGTTGGGGTGCCTGTAAGGTCTGTGTCTATAGAGCATTCCCTGCAGCCCCAGCACCTCACCTGGCCAGCCTGGCAGCACAGCCCCCAGTAGCCATGGCACAGGGCAGGGATTGCTATTCTGACAGCACAAGGCAAGCTATCAAAAGGGACATCATCAGAATAAAAAAGGTGGTACTTACTCAATACCATTTCTATCCTTTGCTCTTCCTGCTACTGGTAAGACAAAAGTGTGCTGCATCCAGTGATAAAACCTATTTATGGATTCATTTTAAAGGACCAGTGTGATGAAATCGTGGGGGAGCTGGTGGGTGAGAGGGAGTGGACAAGCAGGCTCATCATCTCCTGATGGTTGGTTATGGTAAGGCATACCAGGGCTTGACTTCACTCCCTTATTTGCTCTAATAAATAAGGACCTGGTTGATAATGGATGAAAGTTGCTGTTGCAGAACAGCTGCCAGTGGATTATTAAAACATTTGGGTGCTCCAATAGCTCAGAACTCATTTAGCCAACAGTTAGAAACCAAACAGTGTAAAGACCACTCATTATCTATTACAGGACTTTCAATTAGGCAGAAACTTTTTGCCTGGAAGTACCATTTGTAGGTTATTGGCAGAACGAAGACCGTGATGAACCTACATGTTCTCCAGTGGTAAAATTAAACCGTGTACCAAGCATCATTTGCAGATAAATTAAAGTTGATAATCAGTTCAGTAATTAGAGTTATTGTATAACAACTCATTCCTTCCACGTTTAAATAATTAAGCAGATAAATTATTAAAGAGGTCTGAAGATAGGGAAGAGCAAGGGAAAAACAGGAAGCTTACTGGTCAGCAGACAACTTCATGCAAACGAAGTTTACTTTTGAGTTTTCACTACTGAAACAGCTCTTGATAATGACATTGCACCCAACAAAATAAAAATGACAAAAAACAATAAAAGGAAGGTGGTAGCTCTTACCTTCCCCCAAGAAGAAATGCAGCTTTGCCAAGAAGCCCCCTTAGAAGGAAGTAATTACTGAGGCCAGGTTTTTATAGAGCAAGTGCTCCAGCTAACAAGCCCTCACAGTTGAATTCAATTAGCTTTGCTTGGATACCAGGTCAAATTAGATGCTTTATGCCAGCACTTAGAGTAGCATAAACAAAACAGGCCTTTGTCAGTGCTGGTTTTTGTTAAGCCTTATGTTCCACACTCTTTAGTGCTCTGCATGTTACTGTTGTGGTGTAAGAGCCGAACTTTTAGCATGCGTTTTTTGAGGGCTGCACCACCAAAGAAACTGTCCCCTACTCGCAGGCTGCAGAGGGGTGGCGTGGGCTCCATCTGCACAGTGCTGTCACGTGGGACTTCAGGAAAACACGTGCACTTTCTTCTGAGCTTTTTATCTCCCCACTGGCATCAGTGAGTTCCTCCCCTGCATGTCTCTTGGTCACCATTGGTTGGACTTGTGTTCCTGCACTCTTGACCACTCTGGATGAAGGACTGAGAACTGCTTTGGGGGTTGATGGTGGGCAAGGGTGGCTTTTTAAATGTCAGGAACTCTGCAATATATCAGGTTTTCTAAAGACTTCTTCAGGACTAAAATGTGACCCAGGAACTGTCTGCCCTAATTGAAGTGGGAAAAACCTTGAAGCTTAACAAATGTCTTTACTTCTTCAGGTGCACTGGAGATAATATAGAAACAAGCCTTTTCAAGTTCATAGTTCACACAACCTTAAGGCTAGGCTGACTCTTGAACAACTTAGCATGTTATCGGGTCTGCAGTGCCCTCACATTTCCTGGAACTGCTCGCTTCAAGGGCAGAGCAGAGAGCATTTTCCTGAAATAGCTGTGTTACAGCTGTTAAAGTTTTGGTTCATAATCTGTTTGTCTATGGAGTGATCTGTAACTTGAGCTATGAAACAAAACCAGCACAGAGGCAGCAGTGAGGGAGGTGAATTGTACAATACAATTACAGAGAACGTGTTTACAATACTGTGTCATGACATACTGTGTTCACAGTTCACTGGCAATCAGTATAAAGTTGCTACTTTAAATTGTGACCAAAAGTATACCCAAGTTCAGTAGGAGTAAAAGGACGTAAAATCAAGTTGGAAACAGGATTTGGCTCAAGTAGAGCCCTCCCACTCAGTGTCACATAAATGTGAGCATGGGAGACCTTGACTGTCTTCTAAGAGCGAGGTTTTGGTGCCAGTCATGGTATCTTTGCTGATAGATCCAAGGCAGTTTTCCATGCTGTGGCACCAAGTGAGGGAGCTGAGACAGCAGGTATAATGAAAGGGTTTCGGGTCTAGTGAAGCTGGTTTTGCTTAGTCTTTGGAGCAGAAAGGCAAATGCACTTGCACCATTCCTTGTCAGCAGGTGACTTCTCTTACAGTTGGAGGAATTCGTTGAAAAATCACTGCTTAGGGTGGAAATCTCTGGGCACCCTGGAGCAGAAGCAGCTTTTGAAAACAGGAGGCAAATGTGTGTTAGGGCAGAAAAATGATCCAATGTTCATAGTCTGTTTCCTGTGATCTAATCTGGGACTTCAAAAGGAGGGGGGAAATCCTTTTGTATGCTTTAACAGAAGGTTACCCCTGTGCTTAATAAATTCTAGATAGGAAACTGGTATGTTTTAAGTGGAGCTTTGTGTACTCTGTGAGTATTGGTCTGTGCTGTTGAATGCCAGCCAGTGCAGGGACACCAGAGGGTACCCCAACCCTTTTTTGTACTTTCCCAGCATGGTTAGTACCTGCCGTGTGTTCCTCACCGGCATTTCCCCCTCTGTAGGCCCCCCCCTCCCTGCCCTCTGGGAACAGCTGCCCCACTCACTCCACAGCTGGGCTGAGGAAAAGGAGTTGAGGGGTCTGGTGCCCCAGGAACCTTTGGCCACCCTGCTCCCGGGAGGTGGGGGAGGGAAGGAAGCATTCCTCAGAACAGGGCATCAATCATGTATCTCAGCTTGTTCAAAGAAAGTTCTCCAGCCATTTGAGATCTCAGGAATAGCATTCTCTGTTCCTGCTACTCTGTCCTCCTTGTCTTGGGGCAATTTAAAAGTAATTTTTCCCTGTCTTTGAAAGCTAAACATTCCAGGATACACATTCAGGAGTTCTGCATGTGACTACTTCTAACGAAAAACTTCCAGTCCACTTCAAAAATATGTGTGTGTGTGCACACCCCCACATGAAATTTAAGGTACCACAGCTGAAAGGCTACCAGGTCCAGCTGTAAATGTTCTCTTAACAGTGCAGGCTGGAGTTTAAATACTGGAAAATCCTCAGTGGACAAACCAATCATGCAGGGAGGCTGATACCCAAACACCAGGGAGGCAGAGCTCACTTCCAATTGTACAGCCAGACCGCAGATGTTCTTCAGCCATGGGGGAAAAGGACCACATGCTACTAAAATCCATTAGTCCTCGTGAAGTATTCAAGAGCAGTAAGAAGCAAATGGGTCATTTTGTCCAAGTTTGTATTTCTTCCAACAGCTGAGCAAAGCCCAGGTGACTGGGACGCCCAAGCTGCATGTCCAGGGGGGTCACACTGCAAGGCAGTGCCTGACAGGAGTTTCCCACTCAGAGTGTAGGGGGGTGCCTGCTCCCAGAGTTTCCCTGTGCTGGAGCTCAGTGCAGCTCCAGGCAGTGATGAAATGAACTAGAGCACATGAATCCCATCGGGATGGAAGCACAACTGCAGCAGCTTCCAGACAGGCGAACTGGACAGGTGCCAGAGCAGTTTTTGCTAACCATCTTGTAAACGACACATAACACACACTTTGGTTACAATTATTTTTTAATGGAAAAGACTAATCAATGTTTTACATAAATATCAAATAGTGACAACAAGTCAGTTGAGTAAGTAAAGGAATACATACCCCCAAGTTTTAAAGGCTCATAATGAACTGACAAAGAAGCACACAATGACAACTACACGGAATTAATTAGAAGAGGTGGGCTGCACATCAATCACCTTCATTAAGTTCAACTGCTAATCACATCAGGCTGTTATTGGAGTTAGTCACAGTGCAGTCTTCCCATGCAGCAACAAGGACACATGTGAAGGGGAAAATGAACTTCTAAAACATCCCTCTGCCTCCTGCAGAAAGCCCTGGCTATGAAAGTACAAAAGCCTCAAGTGTTTTGCTGATGTTAAGCCCTTTCAGGGTCTGGTTTCAGATGTGCAGTCTCCCCTTCTCAGACTAAAAACTTACTTTTAAATGAATGCACAGGATCAATCAGACAG
This sequence comes from Machaerirhynchus nigripectus, assembly GCA_013397975.1. NCBI lineage: Eukaryota > Metazoa > Chordata > Aves > Passeriformes > Dicruridae > Machaerirhynchus > Machaerirhynchus nigripectus. The sequence goes on from VZRQ01009973.1 coordinate 1,559,678, forward strand.
GAATGTGTTCACACTGCAGTGATACCACGGTTGGATCTTAATAATAATTTCTTTTCTACAGGGTTGTGAAGAACTCATTTTATTCCCAGGCAGGCAGCAGGGGTGGGGAGAAGGGAGGGCCTACTTTCATAGTCATTAAGAGCAATTTGTTCAGTGAGTAGAAGCTGCACCAGAAACTGGAACTTCACAGTTTTTCCAAGGAGCCTGAGAGGCATGATCCACACGTTTCCATCTAAGGTCTTTGCACTCTTTCCCACAGGCTCAAAAGGCTAAATATCTGAAGAGGTATTGCTCATATTATGTCCACAGCTTCAGGGAGATCCGAGTTACTGGACCCCACTTTCACATACATAATCACATGGAAACCACAGATAAAATATCTTTGAACTGCATCAGTGGGAGCCACAGTTTGCCAAGTTTCCCAGTTAAACAGCATGACATCCATCTGCTGAAAGGCATCTAATTCCCCAAATATTACCTTTAAATATTATGTGGCTAAGATGCCTGCTTTTCAGTGGTTTAGTCAATAAAAATTATTTATGAAGGATCTAGAACTAACAGAAACACATTCCATTTTACAGCTTTTTCAGTGACATTCAAGTAGTTTGTAAATGCTGGGGACACAATAGGGTCTGATCTACTGGTGCATGAAAATTAACACTCTACCCTGTTCTCTGAAAGGCTCAAAAATACACAAGAAAAGTTTTGATAGAAAAGTAAGTTACCAATACTATCTAGTGTTAGGTCCCATAAATCCATGTCTTTTTCAAAGTCTGGACTACACATACTCAGCTGGGAAATGCACCAACATAAGACGCAAACAAAACCTCCAAAGTGAGCAACTGCTCCATAAAACAAATTGCTTCCAAGTACAGCCTAAGCTGGAACCCAACGCATGACAAAGTTGTAGCAGCTGGAAGGAACAGCAGCACTTCTGAAGTCAAAGGTGGACGTTCCATAGCACCAGGAAGATTCTGCTTTATACCTGCACTGGCTTCAACATACTTCAACTGACAACCCATTAAAGATCCTTGTATTCCCGTAACAGATAACAAATTTGCTAACACCTCTATAGCATCAGATTGCTTACGCTCAGTGGGTTTACATTTCAGAATCAATGGCAATAAAAGGGATCTTCTGCACCATAACTCTGTTAGGTAAGGAATCTTTCTTTTTCTTATAAATTTAGAAGAGAAAGCAGACGGCCAAACACAAAACACAAGCACTCAGCTGGCTGCAGTCACTCAGCATGATGTGCGACTGATAGCAGGAAGGGGATGATTTCAACACTTCCAGTTCTTCACATCTAAACAGATTTAAAATAGGGTTATTCACTTTAATAAACAGAAAGCAACACTTCGGAAAAAATCCCTCATCTGCCTCACGATCATCGACGAGGACAGAGACTGAAAACCCAAAAAACCTCTAAGGGGAAAGAGGACTTCTGCACAAGAAGTCCGGGCCAGACCAAGGTGGGATGTCTGCCAAGTGCAGGAGTGCCCGAACTGGTACACAAATTAGCCTGCGTCGTTCTTGCTGCCAAGGGGGAAAGGACTGCGCCGACTGATCTGGCCTGTACACCTGTTCTGTACCATTACCCCAAAACAATGGGCCTTATTCCCCCACCTCTTGGCTAGCTGCCCCCTGCTTTTGAAAGGACTATAAAGGGACTTTCTGAAAAGACCCCTAGGAGATCTCCCCACGGAAAGAAGACGGATCTATTGGCACAGGACCACGAGGACTCAGTTGGTTGGTAGCTATTAACCCCCCCGCCCATACTTTGTTTCTTTATATATCTCTCTCTCTCTCTCTCCTCTATCGCATAATCGTGTTGTCAGCACTCAATAAAAGTGCACTGTTGTCATTGAAACTAAAATCCCCGTTTGTGTTTCTTTTGCACTCTGAGATCGTTAACGAACCATCACGACTTGTGTTAGCGGTTTGTGACACTGCCTTTTAGGATCTGAAGTACTCCTGCTAAGGACCATTCTCAGTAATTTCAAAAACAACGACAAAGAGTTACTATCAGAAAGGAAAAGCATGATGTCAGCTGTAAATACATTACTGAGATAAGAAAGAAGCCGCCTGGTGATTTACACATTGACTCCACATCTTAGTTACAATGGAAGTTACCAAGTGTCAATCAGTTGAGAGATTTACACAAGAACAGAAGTAATTCCCTCCCTGGCTTGTGTTCGAGAGGAGGAATAATAACAAAGGAGAATGGTCCAAGCTATTAAAAAGGTCTGTGGGGAGGGAATTACTACGCTGTTAAACATCACATTCAAAGAACTGAAGATGACCATCAGCTACCAGTGTCTGTGTTCTGTACCCCCAACTTATGTTTACGCTTAGCTGTTCTAATACATTCTGCATCCTACCTGTAAAGGAGTCCGATACAGCCATTTTTCGTTATCTCCACTGAGTTTCATACAGGCAAAAAGGTCACAAACTGTAGGAAGGCCAAAGTCCTGAAAGAGAAGTCACCTTCATTACCAACCCGAACATAATTACACTCTGATGTATCTTCTGTAAAGTGTTCAAAAACAAAACCAAAACTGATTTTCGAGTCTTTGAGATCAATACTTTCTTCATTTAGTGTAACATATTAACTTGTTCAGTGCTAAGTAACTAATAATTGTGAAAACATTAAAAGAGTCAAGAAATCTAGAAACCTTCAGTCAGTATTATGTAGAAGAGCTAAGACTTTGGAAGAGAAGGAAGTCTTTAAATTCAGTAAAGCAATAAACCTGGCACATAAGACACAAAAGTATCAAAAACTTATGCTCACTTGTGCTTTCTTGTACAGAAGCCATTTATCTTCCGCTGGAGGTGGGTTTGCATTTTGTAGGTCATTTGAAGTCAACACCCAACTGTTTACATTTAAGGGGAGGTGGAATGGAGCCAAGAGGTCTAGGAAAGGACTCTCGAAACTCTTGTCTGCTTTTTCCTGACTCTCCTTTTCTTCTGTGCTTTCTGCTTTGTGCTCAGCCTTGGCCAGCCAGCTTGTCAGAGGCCTCTCATGCAATGCTTTCCAGGGTTCTGCGATCTCTGCTGAATAATCTGCTTTCTCTGCACTCACGGGTTCCCCTGGGAGCTGCTGTGTGGGGCTAACCCAGGAACTAGCAGGAAACTTGGTCTTCTCAGGCTCAGGGTCTGGTACATCTTTCTGGCTGACTGGAACTCCATTTTTGTCCTTCATATCTTTCTTCAGAAGCCATTTGCAAAGAGCCTCTTTTCCGCAGTTTCCATCACACACACATTCTGAAAAGCTGGCACACAGGTCATTAGCTTTGCACACATCTTCCACTTTAAAGGAGACCTGGGGATGCTGAAGAAGCCAAGCATTTACAGCAGATGTACTGGGCGATTTCTTTACATCAAGATGCTCATTCAGGCACTTCAGATATCCCAGGTTCTCAATTTCCACACTTTTGCTCTGGCTGCCACAACAACTGGTACATGTTTCAGCTTTGAGGAGCCAATCATTCAAATTGCATTCTTCCCTAAAGGGGTTAAATTCATTCTTCCATTTTTCATCTGAAGCAATAGTTCCATTTTCTGTGTCAGGAGTAAGCAGCCAGTCAGAAAGGTCCATCTCTTCTTGTCCAAGGGATTCTAATTCCTCCAGCTTTTCAATAGTGGAAAAGGATGAGTTGAGAGTAGAGGTGGAGTCCTTGCTACCGAGGGAATCTGTCTTCCCAGCAACATCACGCTGCTGATTGTGCAGGAGCCAGTTCTCCAAATCCTTTAGATTTCCCCACGCTTGCTCAAAATAACAGACTTTGGAAGAATTCAAATCCTAGTAAAGACACATTGTAATACATCTATTAAACTAAAAGACAATATTCAGTTACTGTTTGCATAGTTAGAGCTCAGAGCATTCAGCTATTAGGTGCCAAACATCAGCTGAACATGAGACAGAATGAAGAATACTACAGAAGGTTTCATTCCCACCATATTCTGCCTGCAGTCAGATACTGTGTTTTCCCCTCTGTTAAAAACTAGGTTAGTGCACAAAAGGTTTACCTGGCTGGGCTCTGACACACATTTTTGCGTAACCCACTCCTCAAGATTGGTGCTGGGAACGTAGGGAGCCCGGCACACACTCACAGGCCTGCTTCCGAGTAACCAGTCAGCCAGAGAGGCACTCACTGTCCCACACAGTGTCTGCTGCTGAGAGAGAATGTCCTTGGTTAGGAGAAAGACTAATTGCTGAGCCAATCTATGGTGAACATCAACACAAGCATTCAGCATGCATCAGTATTTCTGCACCAAAAGGAAAAACAATCCCTTCTAATTACAAAAAAAACCCCATAGGAATTGTATAATTCCAACATCAAGGAACATTCAGTTAAAAAAATTCTGTCAGTCACACTCCACATACACTTTCATACAATGTTCCTGCCTGTCTGTTCCTGGAGCAGCTACAGTATCAGATCACTCTGCTCACCACAGCCTCTGGCTACTCAAGCATCTTAACAAACAAACACAAGCCATTACTCAAGCTCACACAACGTGCTTGAGTTCTCCTCTTCCCTCTAATGCATTCAAACACTCACAGACAGGTGAAGCTTACCTGCTCACAGTTCATTAGGGCACAGTTCTGCCCTGGGAACCAGGGAGAAGCATTCTCTCTCTCTGATGTTTGCTGAAAGAAAAGTTAATTTAAATCTCTGTTTTGTCCAGTTTCTAGGACAAATTCTACAACAAAGCAGAAGTAAAGCACAGTTACAGCAGCTCAGTGCTTTATGGCTAGCAATGTTTTCAACATTTACAAACAGAATGGAGAAAGATTGACTATAAAAATACTACCTTGAGTCTGCTTCCTCTAACAGAATTGTCTCCAATAGTACAGGAAATATGCTGCTTACATAAGAATCCCAAAATACTTTTATCACAGAAAGCATCTACAATGTTTTAACTATTGCTATCTAAAGAGACCAGTAACAAATTTTCATTTGCTGGAATAGACTAAGAATGTAGTCATTCCCTCAGCCTCTGCCAAAATACATTAAAATAACATGTACATAACTAAACTCAGTGAAAGTGAGAACTACATGCAACAATTAATAAACCACTGTGTGTTTATTACACAGCTAAAATTATATGACTCGTGCACAGGATCTATTCAAGCTGTCACTAAAAGCAAAAATAGCACTTGGAATATATTGCAGTACTGAAAATTAATCTTTGAGGCAAGTATTCCAACCCAGGGAAGTCCTGGTGCTTACCATTGTTTTAATGGAACCAAATGAGGTAATAGCTTGGCGAAGGTAAGATGTGTCAGCCTCAAAATTCAGGATGGAAGACTCTTCAGGTTTAAGTGTAAGACTTTCCAGTCTGAAAGAGTAAAGTGATGGTTACAGAAAGAAAGAAATTACTATCTTCTTCATCCATCCTGTTTTGGAAGTCAGTCCATTATTTCATAAAAAGGCTTTCAAGCTACTTGGCAGTTATTAGGTAACAAAAGACTTTTAATATGGCATACAAGAAAGAAATGGCTATCTACAAACCAAGAATAGAATAAATTGCCAGCAAAATACAAGTTTCACCTTCTTTAACTGCCAACAACAACCAGTATTTGAAATAATCTGCATAAATGAGTACCTCTCCTGCTCATTATAGTCCTGGTTTATCACCTCAGATTTTTTTGAAGTTCTTATTTCTAGGAATTTCTAGGAACTATCAAAAATGTAGGAACAGTGAGATCTACTATTAGTTCTACTAGAATAAAAAGTCAGATTAAATGCATAAGTTAAAATAAACCCAACTGTGTTAACTTGCATCATAAAATATATTTACCTCTCCAGGCAAACTGAAATCTGGTTTGCCAGTTCGTTACTGTAGGAGCGTTCCAGCTGATGAATAAGGCAATTGAACTGTCCCAAGTACTGCATGAAGGACAAAACACACGTTCATTGTTTCGGCTTCCAGGATCAAAAGTGAGACAATACTTGCAAGGACAAAGTTTGCTAGAAAATGCCAGTGCAGCAACCGACAACCAAGCCTTACCCAGTAGAGCTGCTGTGCCTGCTGCTGCAAGGCCTCCTCTTTGAGCTGCTGGATGAGATCCACCTGCTCCAAGAGCCACACCTCACGGCTGCGCAGGCATTCCAGCTGCCGGCTGATGTGGTTGTGGATCTTGGCCTTGACCTGTCAGGGAACACGCACATTTCTACAACATCTGTCAAGGAGAGTGAACAAGCGTGTGCTGCACTGATTACAAACTACTGTTTGTCAGTGGCAAGCAGTATTTTTGGAGCAATTAATTTCTCAAAAACTCATCACAGTCACCCACAGCACCACGTGACTCAGGTCAGTAACAGCTGCAAGGCTACCTTTAGAGAGGTATCAAGGAATAATGTTATTTTTAATCTCTTTCTATACTGTTGTTTCAACAAACAGCTTTTGGAAATTCAGCATGTCTAAGCTAGTAATACAGGAATACCTTCATGAAGAGCATGGCCAAATGACACAGCTATGTGTTTGCAAATCGCTAGGGAAATTTCAGACCCCCATGATAATAGTAAGTATTCTGGAATAACAGAAACTTTCATTGAAGTCATGTTAGTTATTAAAACATCTTTAAGAAGTCATTTAAAATTACCTCCTGCCAGTTTTCTTTAATCTGCTGTTCAGCTTTGACAATTCCAGATATGGCTGTTTCCAAGTCCTTCTTTGCTTGAAGGCACTTTGCCAGAGTCTCACTGCTGCAGGAATTTCTATTTCTATCTTGTGGTGGACTCATTCTTGAAGTGTTCCTAAAACACAATGGAAAAAACGATTTCTTAAAGAGTTTCTATTCCTCTTTAACAGAAGAGGAAGGGCATCATATGAAAAACCATCTGCTCTACTTCACTATAAAAGTGAACAAAAAAAACCCTAAGATCCTACACAGATGCAAGTTTTCTAAATATAGATAAAGATCTCCTCCAGGAGCAACAATGGTCTCTCGAACACCTCAGCCCATGGAATTTGCACAATCACAGGAAAACCAACAGCTATTTGACAACAGCTTCAGCCGCAGGAGTTTAGGCAATCTCCCCCCCACCCCCGCCAGTCACCTTCCTCCAGCTTTAATGCCTAGCCAGCCAGCTCCAGAGCTGAGGGGCTAATTCAGGGAAGATCCAGCAGCACTGCTGGAGCTGGGGGAGAATGGCCTGGCCAGGGGCAAGAAATATTTCAGTCACCCTTTTTTCCTCTGTAGGCAAATAAGCTGGCATCTATAAATGAGAAAATTCCAATACAGTTTAACCAACTCAAGACCCACATGTTGCTACAAAGATCACTCCTTCCTAAGCGGCAAAGGCCAGAACTTTTAACAGCTACCCATTATTTTGTCCTGGTCACAGTTGTGCTAACTTAGTCAGCTTCAGCGTAGTCTCAAGGAAAACGGGTTCAAATACAAAATTTCTACAGAAGTTATACTGGTAAGGATTCTGCAATTAAGGGGGAAGAGATAGTATGGATTTCTAGTAAAAATGGGAAGGATCGGTGTAAGCAGTTTTTCTAAACAGTGGGTTATTTTGTTACCGAAGAGTTTGAATTCTCCTGTCAGTTTCATGGGATTCCTGAAGCACTAAACATTCCTAGTATTCGTTCTATTTAAAACAAGTCCTCAGCAATGACAGCTATGGAAATTCCCAGCAGATTTAAAGCGTACACATATGCCAATCTAAAATGTCACAGATTTTACCACTGCTCTGGAGGGAACTGAAAGTAGTTTTGAATCCCACAAGACAACCAAGGGCTTGTGTTACTGAGCTGCAATTTAGTTTGCAATTTCCAAGCCCTCTGATCATATAAACTGCAACCCAAAAATCCTTTTACACCTAAGATCCACCAGACATATTAAAAAGTGTGTGTTTCAGACAGGAGAAGGCTAGGAGTGGTGGAAGTGGAAGGTGACAGAAAAAGCAGTGTTCACTGTGGGGCAGGAGCAGAGGCTGCACCTCCTCTCGTTCCCTCAACACCATGGGCTTCCTGTCTCTCCAGTGCCTCCGGACATGAGACAGGGACTAGGCACAGAAGCCACCCCAAGGCCCTGCACACAACTCAATCCCATCCTCACCATAACATCTCATCTTCTAGGAACTGCAAAGCACAAATACAAGAAAAGAGAACTCAAATGTAATTTTAAGCTTATGTTACTTTGTACCAAATCAGACAGGGTGCAGAAGTCCAAAATACATAATTCTCCATGCTGTGCTATGAATGCTAGTTTTGTCCTGGTACTTGGACACCCTAACTCATTCACAGGTTCACTTCTGTAACATTTCATCATCTTCACCATGCTAGTCATGTTCAATAAAAGGTAAGCTAAGCTTTCTCCTCACAACACTCTTTAGACTTTATCTTGCTTTTCAACTCTCATGTTCAAACCACAGGAAGAAGGAGCCAACAGTGTAAGTGGGAGCCCTAGTTCTCAGATGTAATCTAGCAAGTATATTACAGCAATACACACAGCCAAGAAAACAAGGATATTAGAGACCTTTAAAACTATCATAAACTCAAAAGTAAATTTTAAAAATATTGGTTATTAATTCATTTATTATATTCTTACATAACAAATCAAAATCTAAAAGACTAAATATAACTATCATTTTGCTCACACAATAGACAACGTACTTACAACTGTTGTGAAAATTGTTATCCTGCTTTATCACACTCTGCATTAGCAACTCCGTAATGGCACAATTAAATTTAAGAAGCTTACACAAGCTTCTCTAATGATCTCTGAAACTATTGTTTGTTGCTTTTCCCGTTTTTTGATGATTGCAAGAGACTCTCTCCAGAATGTATAGGGAGAATGAATGCTGCGTTCCTCCAGCCACCCAGCTCCTTTTAAAATGGCTGTTCTTAGGCTTTGTCGAAAATTAGCCAGTAAAACTCCATGTTGAGCATGAGAGCCAATCCACCTTTCTTTTCAATTTCCACAAGACTCTAACAAAACTAAGTAGGGGCAAGCACCTACTTCCTCGCTTCCCAGTTACTCCCAGATAGCACTGGGAATTTAAGACGTTTTCAGGTCACATGCTCTGAAACACCCGCGATCACACACTTCGGCTCAACAGTAACAAAATACAATTACTTCTGCAAGAAAACACACGGCTGCAACACACAGTGACTTGTTCAGGCCACTTCCGTGCCATCAAACTGTTTCCAAGCACACGGGGGTCCCCTCCAGTCCCCGCTATGTGTGTCACGGGATGCACACCCCCCACCAGATGAGCTCGCACTTACTTTCCACGCTCAGCAAGCAATCCCGCAATGTCCTGTTTATAACAAGGCTTCCATTCCCAGCCTCCCGCTCCGCTGAGGCACGGCCTCCGGAATGCTTTCCGGAACGCTGCCAACCCTGCAAATTCCGCTCCAAGCCCTGGCTCGCTGGAGCGGCCCCGTGCCTTATNGCGGGCCCGGGGCCGGCCGCGACCCCCGTGCCGGGCGGAGACCGGGCCGAGCCGCATCCGGTCTGCCCTGGCCCTGCTCCGCTCAGCCAAAACACCAAGTGCCTCCGAGCATCCCACCAGCAGTTCAAACCGCGAAACCTCAACGTTTTTGCAACAAAACCGCTGTTTCTTGCAACTGCAGAAGTGTGGCAACGTGCCTTCTTAATGCAACAACAAAGCAGGCCCGAGCTCTAAGGCATCCAGCGCGGATGCAGCAGCAAGAGCTAAAGAGCTGCGAGCCGACCCAGCTGCCGAGCTCAGCCTTCCGTCCCTGGCCGTGCACAGCCCAGCAGTGAGGCTCCCCATCCAGCGATGAGCCTGCGACGTGCCAGAAATCCTGACACCGAGCCGCTCGGATGCAAGTTAGCTCATGGAAGGACCAAAATGACACGCACACATACACAATTCTCGTCACATCTACTCTTGCTTCCACAATTTCACACACACAGCTGAGGAACGCACACAGAATGGCCTCGGTTGGAAAGGACCTTGAAGATCATCTCGTTCCACGCCCTCTGCCATAGGCAGGGACACCTCTCACTAGACCAGGCTGCTCAGCGCCCCATCCAGCCTCGCCTTGAGCACACCCCACATGGGGTGGGCCATGTACGTGTCCTCGCCTGTCCGTAATCAGTAAAAATCTTATAGCCACGAAACCAAAAGACTGCCTGAATGAGGCAGGAAGATGCTATTATTGTTCCTAACAATAAAATAACTACCAGTTTTTACAGGAAGACTTCTGGCTCAGTGGAGAGTTGTCACCCCAAGACCCTGCAGCCACAACTCCTGGTCACAATATTACTTCTGGTGCTCTGAGCAACCTCCCGGCCACCTACGCTCCACCCCTGAGGTGTTAATTCCCATAGGTCATAAACTACTGGACAAAAATAATTTTTAGCTTTTAATTAAGTATCTGGTGGGTGGGGAGCAGAGGAGGAGGAGACAACCCTGCCTCTCCTGCACAGTCTGCAAACAGGCCGGCAGGAAACTGGTTTTACCAGCTTTTCACTCTCAGCACAACCATCCCCGCGGCCCTTGGGAAGAGCATCGTTTTCCATTTCAAATGGGTGACCTCAAAAACATGGCTGTGCAGAGCCTTTGTTGGGGGAAAATTTCTGAAGGGAACGACGAAGCCTCCCATCGAACAGGCTCTATTTATAAATGTGGAATGATTTCTTCCATTTGGCAGGACAAGGCTGCTCCAAAGCTCTCTCTGACCTGTCTTTATGTGGCTTTAAACCAGCTGGCTTGTTTGAACTGAAATCCCCACGGATTTCCATCTTACCCCACCAAAAAACAGTAGTTCTTCTTAAGAAGCTCTCCCAAATTAGGTACATGGGAGTTGTGGTCAGGGAGTGAAGTACTCTAAGTACACGAGCTGAATCTCAGAACTTCCCATTTACATCTTAGGCATAACACATAACTTTGTCCAGTGCAGCATCAGCATTATGTGCCGGTATCTGTACGGATTTCCTGCTGAGGGGATTATTTTACTCCAAAACAAGTATATAACACCCTATTTTTTAAGTCACAAGCCATGTGATGGAAAAAAAATAACCTTTAACAGTTCAAAGTAAGAGAGAAAGTGAAATAAACACCTTAAGGAATAGTAACAAAAGTTTCAGGTATTACATTTAAAATTCAGGTAGTTTTCACCTGTCTGCACAGTATAAGGTCTGTGGCACAGACCTGAACATGTGTGACCACCTTTTCTGCCTGTTTTAGCCCCAAAACAGCCCAGCCAGTGCACAAAGTACTTGTATTGAGACACTCTCACAAGAGCTGGGCTCTGAACAGTCACAAGTCACTAATGCAGCTGCGAAGAAGTCTGATCACCATTTCATTCCATCTATCATAAACACGTATTTTATGCACAATACGCATATAAGTGAAATCACAAAGTATCTGAATATGAAGGCCTGAAATCTCTATGCTATTATTACTGACATTACCAAAGAAGATACCCCAGAGTGGGAAAGACACATGCTTATCTTAACACAGATTGCACATTACAACACAACTATCTTCCAGCCTTTTGCACTGAAAACCCTTTGGAAAACAAGTGACAAATCCCTGGCTCTGCCTGAAGCATATGGCCCCAAAGATAGCACTGCCATGCTCTCTGCACATCCATCTATCCAATGTTATGCACTTCCAGCGGGATGAACAGTGGTTTTTACATGGTTGCCAGTTTTTTTCCGCTCCCGTGACTGCATGCCTTACCCAAAGTCTCAGGGGAAGGCAACCTTGTTCCTCTGTCAGCTTTTCTCTTTAACCGCAGCCATAAACACCGAGTTTAAAGCTGCCAGAATGCTTAGCAAGCTCAAGGAAGCTCTGGCTCACCCCATTTACCGGCATCGAACAATACAGGTCTGACAAACTTTCAACAAACACGATGCGGCACAACCCCGACCACTGCTAACCCAGACACTTACTGCTTATATAACCTCTGAGAAGCGTAGCTGCTACCAAAAGACTTTGCCTTTGCAATCAGAGACGTGGCTTTAGGAGCGTTCGCGACACAACCTTTACGGGACACGCAGAGAGAGCGAGATCAGTACAAATCCCCGCCTCCGTGTCCCGTGTGAGCCCAGCGCCGCGGAGCGCCCATTTCCTGACCAACCTGTCCGACCCAGGCCGGGCGCCTGGGCACTTCCCGCTGCGCGGCACGGGGCGCCTTACAGGATGCCTTACAGAATGCCTCACAGGATTCCTCACGGGATTGCCCTCAGATCCCC
>VZRQ01009973.1:1571900-1595403 GCA_013397975.1 Machaerirhynchus nigripectus
GGGGCGGTGCTGCTGCTGCTCCTCACGGCAGCCAAAATCCGGGCATCACGGCCGACCCGGCACGCCAAAACTCCGGAGCACGGAACGTGTATCATGGGCCGAGCCACCGCTTTGGGCCTTTTCGTGTCCACCGGAAATTTTCCAGTGTACGTGGCTTGGTTTGGCTTTACACAGTACAGGTTTTGGGTTTTCCTTTCCGCAAGTGTGAAGCGCGGCAGAACACTTCCAGTACTGCCATCCCGCTTTCCAGCTGGGAAAAGAATCCACTTACTCCTCCCTGCGCTTTAGTTGGTCAGGGGCGAGGAGATCAGCTCAGCTGGTCAGAGCGTGGTGCCGATAACGCCGAGGTAGTGGCTTCGATCCCTGTGGGGGCCATTCAGGAGCTGGACTCGATGATCCTTGTGGGTCATTTCCAATGCAGGCTAGTCTGTGATTCAGTGAGATTTCAGCCTTTCCCTGACGACCCGGCCGGCACATTTGTAAAGTGCTGTCTTTTGTGGGTGTGTGCATAGTACTTGAAGCTTAACAGAGAATGTATGGGGCTTCAAGAAGGTTGGACTTCAAATGGAAATTTAAGTAGCTGAGTGCATGCGGTAGCTGAGTCACAATTTCCTACACGTCTCCTCCTCTGGGCACAGACCAAGGCGCCGTTCTTTTGAACAGGACCTTACTCGCGGTTACAAGCACAAATTATTCAGTGCTGACATAAGAGAAAGTAGAAGTCAGCCACCTAATCCCAGATGTGCTGTTACCCTAGGAACCAGCATTTCAGGTATTTGGCTTCCTTGTCTAAACACGTAGGTGACACAGGGTGTGTTATATAATCCTCCTCTGCGCATTTGGATTTAAGAGGAAAAATAATACCAAGCCTGCCTGACCTTGGAAAACCAGCAGTGCTCGTACACCTGCTGTGTTCCCCCATGCAGTTACCCAGAAGGACTCTCCCAAGAAAAGAAAGCTGCCTCTCCTGGGCAAGCAGGCAGAGTGGACAATGGCAGGTTTCTGTCATGTCTTCCATGGGCTTGACCAAGGCAATATCATAATCCAGATGGCTTGAGTGGTTTTTTGTTGGTATAGTTGCTTCACACAGTACACTTTCTGTGTGGATTCATTGTGGTTAAGGTCATGCCTTCCTAAGAGGATTTGCTCTTTTGATACAACTTCCATCTTACCCCTAAAGGAATATCAAGGGTAAGGAACCACATGCATATTTTAATGTTGTCTTTCCTTCCACCCCTCATGGCAGTACACACTGCTCCTCCCTCAGCCATACCCTTTGCCACACCAGATGTGCCTTTTTACACAAACCTACACAGCAGATCAGAAAAAGAAATTTAAAATTACATCAGCTTAAGCAAAAGGCAAATTGGTGGTCTACTAATATAGAGGCAGAAGGTTGGGTAGAGATGCAGTTTTATGGGAAAATAAACAAGATCACCTGCTCATGTTAAAACAGCAGCAAAGATGGAGACGTAGTGGGCAGTTCCTCAGCACTGGATAAAACTGTGCATCAGTTTTCACAATAAGCCTCCAACCAGAGCATGAAGAAAAGCATTTTGGATGCATAAAAGGGATCTGCATACACATCAGAAATAGTTAATGAGGATAAAAGCCTGCAGCTTTTCCCTTCAGAAGTGTGACACCACGTAATGCATGCCTTTACCCAAGATTCAGTGCTATACTTGCTGAATGGGAATCCCACATATAGTTCTGCAGTGTTAATGCCCATCCTTCCTTGATTTGGCAAAAGTGCATAATGACTCCCTGGTCACACTCAAAGACGTTCTTCCTTGCTCGTCTGCAGTGTGGGAATGAAGACCAGAGAGAGACTCACCCCTTCCCATCCTTTGGAAACATGAGCTTTGATAGAGAACTGGAAGCTTTTTCTGCTTTTCTTAGGTATGGGCCTGCAAAACTGTACTACTGCGCACCACTCAAACCACAAAGAACTTGAAGAATATTCTCTGGTGTAATGATTTTAGAGCACATTTTATGGGATTTAAAGAATGTTCCTGTTTTCTGTTCAGACCGTTCCTCTTTCAACAACTGCAATAATGTAGTTGAAGAGCATCAGCTGTGTTAACTTCTCTGTTAAATGCCCCAGAATGTGATTTCCCTGTTCTGCAATGCTACCACCAGTTAAGCAGTCCATCCCTGCCTCGTAAGGGGGGAATAAGAAAGGGCAGCAAGCCCGGCACAGCTGCGGGTGCAGCCGGAGGCCGAGGCAGACCAACAAGCTGCCGGCTGCTCCTGTCAGAAGCAGCAACAGTCCCAAGACGGAGTATGAAACTCTAGAAGAGTCGTCATTGTAGGCGTCAGGGAACCTCACGCAGCTCCCGCGGGAATCGCCAGTTTCCTCAAACTCTGCCGCTGGAACAGGACTGTTTTCCCTTTGTCCCTGCCAGCCCGGGTGCATGACCCTCCCTCCCACGTATCCTCTCTGACGTCTGTCCTTGGTCCCCTTCCAGGCAGGCCGTGACCTGGCACTCGGTCCCACAGCTGTGCGCCAGATCCATCCCCAGCCATCCGGCAGGGCCCGGCCCGCCCATGACCCCAGGGCGACCTCAGCCCCCGGCCCGCCCAAGGAGCCGAGCGGAGCCGCCGCCACTTGTGCTGAAGTCCAAAGGTTTCACTGCCCTGCAGGGCACTTTCAAAGCTCTCTGCGCTGTATTTACTCACCTTGAATCTTTGCTTTCTGTGTCGAACTACCTCAGTGCCAGAGAGGAATGAAATGTTTTTGAACTCCCACACAAACAGTTTCATATATAGACTGTAAACAGATGTTTTAAATAGCCTTTTCCTGCACACCACACACAGCCTTTTTTCTTTCTCTAGTTTAGGGGTTTCTCATTTCTGCAAACTTTTTAATTACTGTCTATTCATCCACTTCACATCAAACAAAAGTACAGACTACACCTAACTCCACACTCATGTTTCATTTAAAGAGGTTCTCAGGAAGGTCTTCTATAGCTTCTCCAGGCAGCCTAACCAAAGGCAGAACTTCTGGAAGCAATGAGTTGCATTTGTGCATTAGGGTCCCACCACAGATGTGAACAAATCTCTTAATTGTTATGGCCCAAACATATAAATGCAAAAAATAAGAGGCACAGCACCAAAGGACTCACACTAGAGGGAGGGAGGCATGTAAACAGTGTAGAAACAGTTTTAACTGAACTAAAACTGTTTTCATAAAGCTTCAACCTGCTTCAGAAAACTTGTTCTATCACATAGATTGAGCCTATAGTAAAACAGCAGTGTGATTTTGGTCACTAAACATTTTGCAGCTCCCCCCAGTATACACACACACACACACACATACACACATACCAGTCAAAACTGGAGGAGGAAAGGACTCGTAGTGCAGAATTGGAACACAAGGGCTGTGTTACAGCTCTAGGGTTTGCTCTCATTTGAGTGGGGAAGCAGGTTGTTGAACAACAGGCATCGCACAATCGAAACAAGCGTCTTCTGCTTTCTCAGAAACATTTGTCTCATCTTTTCCCAAGATCCTTTTTAAGAAAGCAGCTATGGCAGCACACTAAATTAACCTTTCATTCTGCTGTTAGAGTGAAGTTGATGCTGAAAAAAAGCACGAAATTTAGAAAACACAGATCACTATGTGGACAAGGAAGAAATTACAACATAACAAATTGTAACATCACACCATGAATTTAAATCAATGTAGAAGCTTTTCTAAAATTGGATTCTCTGAGGCAATGGCATTTGTAGGATTTTCCAGACAATGCAAACACAAGATAGCACTGAAGTTACCTGCACACAGGAATTTCTGCCCAGTCCCAATGTGGAGTGCACCAGTTTGCACTACAACCAGCATCAGAGGCAGTGTAAGCAAATTACCTACAAGCCTTCAAAAAGCCATCAGAGGAGGAGAAAGGCCTGACTTTTTATGTCATGTGTCATGTGTCATCACTGAGGGTGTTGTGTCTGTGTCAGGGGAAGGACCAGAAACTCCAGCTCCTGCCATTGCTTTAAGGGCAGTACAGCCCAGGTCAGGTGCTGGCACCCAGGCCTGGATAGTTCTGCGTTTCCTGCACCACAAAAAGCTGCCCGTCAGCAGGTGTGTGCTGGAAAGCACAAACAAAAGGGTGTTTGGGCAGGGGTCACTGCACCCCAAGCTGTGACCCATCTCTGCTTTACAGTAAAAATCGTAGGAGGTGAGCAGGAACCAGAAGATGCCGGAGAGGAAGAGCGGGTCTGTCCTGCTGGGCTGTGCACCGGCGCTGAGCGCCAGGTGGAGCTCGGAGATGTAATCCTGGCCAGCAGGAGTGCACCGGAGCGCCTGACCCACATTCCTTTTGTGCCACTACCTTTAACACCTCAGGGGACAAAACATCCCCTTCATCACACCTGTGACACCATCGTTACTGGAGTTGTGTTTAGTGCCTTCAGGTGAGCAGGAGGTGGCTGGAAGGGGATAGAAGTCAGCAGCATCGTTTCCTTGCTTGTTTCTCTCCCCTTCGTTTTCTAAGCTTCCTTCACATGCCATCTGAGTGGCATAGACTGTAGTATACTGAAAGCCTGATAATAAGACAGATGACATCTGTTTAGGTCACATATTAGAAAGGATTAATGCTTCCAAAGACTTACAAGCTACAGCTTAGTACTCTGCTATCTGAACACATTGGCCCTGCTACATGTGATGGCTGTCAGCTCAAGGCTCAACACTTCTACAGCTCGAGAAAGATGGAAGCCAAGCAACCATGGCAAAGGATATGCACCATTCCCTTCACTGATGCAGTAAAAGCCACAAGCAACTGTGTGTCAAGTCTGGTGGAAGAGTTCCAGGGGAAAGAAACAACTGCACAGCACTGGTTTTGCCTGTGGCAGGGTGCTGCCCCACAGAAAATGGCCATGCTCATTCCAGCTGGCAGAGGTGGAAAGGGAGGACAACCATTTTTATACTGGGCAGAACTTCTGTCTGCAAGTTGCTTTCTGAGCAAGAAAAGGAACAAAATTCTCACTAATCCACATGTCACCCACAAAGCTTACCCATCTCTTTCCCTTTAAAACCACATGGCTCTGTAGAATTGCCCCTGTAGAGGGGCAGGGGAGTGGGATGACCAGGACTATAGCATCAGCAGAAAGCACCACAGCTCCCTCCCTCAGCATGCATGAAGGGCTTGCAGGACACACAGTACTTGGGGACAGGCAGTAGTTGCAGACACGAGCAGCCCAGGCTCTGCACACAGGCTCACAGGCATTAGATTCCCCTGTTTTGCAGAGGGTTAGCTGGATCTTGTGGCCTATGTAAATAACGAGGCTTTGGAAGGAAGCTGAATAGGCACATTATATTCTTCATTTAAGATCCATAGTTCTGAATGGAGGGAAAAGAAATAAAATTTAGATCTCAATCCTAGACCCCTCAAGTCCCCTGAAAGGGAAAGACAAAAGTGACTGATGCAGCAAGTTCCACTAAGTTGTTTAACTGGTACTGTGGGAGTTGATTAGAATTATTTATTTCCAATTCAGAAACCCACATGCTGCCTCTTTCTCTCTTGCCAATTAACAGTATTACTTAGCCTAATAAACTGCTTTCATTTTCAAAGGGCTTAAGAAGACAAATTAATCACCTCAACATGTCTGAAGGGAACAGATGGCAATGAAGTATTAACATTGCAATTTCACAGTTGGAAAGGCTCCTGAGAGAGGGGGCAGTAGCAGTGTCTGGAGGACACCTAGCCTTGTTCCTGTGTGGAGCTGGGGTCCCTAGAACTCACCTCCACTCTGAGCTTCTGCTTTAACCCAACCTCACCACACATTACTTTTCCTGGAGCAAAGCTACACTGTTTTTCTTACTCAATCCTCAGTAGTGAGAAACATCCTTCTAGAAGGCCTCTTACCTCAGCACATCTCCAGACAAGTCATTACTGCTTTGGATTTGAAAGACTGAATGTCTATCCAATAATGCAATTAGTCCAGCCTGTCATTATTCTTACTGGCTATAAGCTGAGAAGTGATCAGGAAGAAATACATTGCTCTGTCCATCCAGTGCAGATGCTCTTTTTCCCTGGAACGTCTTGGTTACATTTTGGTATAAAACAGCTGACTGCCTTTTCCTCCTCTCACTCACCCCTGTCTCAGAGGACTATGCAAAAGTGTTGCTCTGTGGGGCTTTTTGGCTCAGCTGTGCAAAATGAACTTTCTTAAGCTACATCTGGAAGGAAGATAGGCTTTCTCTGGAACAGGGGTTCCTAAAGCAAAACATGTTCAGGTGAGGACCAAACAAATAAACACAATGATTTTAAAAGTAACTGGTATGACAATGACTAAGCAACTCTTTACTGTGTTCTTTTGGCTTTTTTAAAAGACCTGATTTAACTACAGAGGGTTTTTATTTAAAGCATTTATATAATACCCTCTATTTCAGTATTTAACCCCACAGTCAAAGATTATCTCAAACTGAAACTGCAATGATAATAGTCAGTGTCAAATGTCTGACAGGTTTTGGCCTCTCCTTTAGGAATGGTAACAGTAAATACTAACTCAGAATGAAATGAATTATTCTAACACCCTTTCATAACTATTTCAACAGAATACTGATATTAGTATCAATTCCCTTCAATCTGTGCTGAGCCACTGAGCTAAGCATCTCAGCCCATTATCAATCTCGGCTATCAAGTATTAATGTACAATGTACATTGAAATCCTTCTAGAGACATTAGTTAGTGTCTGGGGACAACATAACATATCCAAAATACTGCATTAATTGGGGCTGTTTCCCAAGGTAAAGAAGGCACACTGAGGCAAAAGAGTTAAGCACCCAGTGTGCCAGTGCATCCCTCCCTGAGGATTCCTGGGAAAGGCAGGCCCAATCTGCTCAGCTGGAACTGAGCATTCAGGCCGGGGAGCAGAGGCAGCATGATAACAATGCAAACTGGTTTTCAAATGGGCTTGAGAAAATAATACACCCTGATTTCACCCTAGCTTGGCAAGCATGTGTGTTCAGCATGGACCCACTGAGTTATAAATCTAGTGTGAGTTTTCCTGCTACTTTATTTATATTTAAGAGTAGAATGTAATGAATAAGGATTTTCCTAAGTTAGAAAACATTAAAAAAACAGTCAGAGTTCTCACATTTACAAGAGTAACACTTGAACTGAGAAAACTTAATATACAAAATGGCTGCATTTAATTTTTTTTAAAAATTGAACCCAAATGCAAAGTGAATCCAAATAGCCTTTTTTTTAAGCCTCCGATTGTACGAGTGAAACAATCCCTGTAGTTAATATTCAGATGAGTGTTTGTTGTTGGGTTTTTTTCTCAGATTTCCATTATATTCTTGTACTTTAAAACTTTCCAAATGTGTAGGAAGTCCTCAAACATAAACACTATTTTTTGTAAATAACAGCAACCCTGATTAATAACCAGAAGATTCAGAATGCCCGTAATGAGTGAGCATCTGTTTTTCTGCACTCGCAAATCATTGGTATAATTTCCTTTCACCTGTAATTTATTTTTCTCATCCAGGAATAATAATCAATGTGTAGTACTGTAGCAGCAAGTCATAACAATGCATAAACCATAAGTAATTGACACCAGAACTGTATGAAATACAAGAGTTGTTCCAGGTTTTATAGCCAAAGCATTCAAGGGACTTTGCTGTATTATTCCAGTCCCTCCTGCAAACTCTCTGGCAAGTTTGATGCTGGTCCTATTATATCATTTTCCTACATTTGGGGGCTTTATTTTGGAGAGGTGCTTGGAATGGCAGGGGTGGGAAGGAAAATACAAATTGTATGTCAAATAGTGTAAAAATATGGATTACAATGGTCATGGGAGGAAGGTACACTTGCTATTTTAAAGCTTTAGTTTGATTCTTCAAATCTTTAATTATCCTGCACACCCAAGGACAAGCTAACAGACAACACAAGATTTTAGACCACTATAGTGCTTAAAATTGCCAAAGTGTAACGTTTGAAGAAAGGAAGAAATCAATGTTCGATATTCTGGACCATAAAACAAGCCCATATAGAAACTGCTTAGCTAAACTCTAAATAACAACAGAGTAATTTTATTTAGTTACTCATTACTTCCTTACTCCTATTAAAGCTTCAGTAAAAGGAATTTTAACACTGAGAATCATTATCAAAACTTGGATGCTCACAGCTGTAGAGGCATCCTGAGTAAGGCATTATATTCCAGTGGTTTCAGAGTTGGTTTGTATAAAACTCATTTTGAGCTCAGACTTCATTGAGGCCAAAGTCCCCAGGTCTGAAAGAAGCCTCCTGAACTCAAGGTGAATTTCACAGGAGCCAGCTCTGTTAAAGCCTATTTTGCCTAGGAGTGAAATTTTGATCTTGAACCACTCTACATTATTAAATTAATGCATCACAGGATATTCCAGCTAGCAGGTCCTACATTTAAGGATTTTCTAGATGAAATTTTAAAGCTGTCCTGATCACCAGGGGCTCCTGTTCATACACAAATATCAGATGAACATTTTGTAGACAGCCTGCTAACTTACTGGAACAAAAACCAAATCAAACCCACAAAGCACAACCACACACATTTAAAGCAACAGTGGGTAATTCCACAACAATAAGTTCTCAGACACTGGAAATTTTCCTTTGAGACAGAAATGAATGTTTCTCTTCTCACCTCATAAAAAAAAAAAAAAAAAATCACACATTTCCCAAAGAATCTTAGACATTGACCAAAGGCACATATGACACTAGAAATAGTATTCTCTGCTTCCTTGACCAACCTTTCACTTCAAACAGGCCCTGCACTACGGCTGCATTACACTATAACAGGTTTCCCACTGAAAACTTGTTTGCAAAGTTGTTTTTAGAAGAAAATAAATCTTTAAGCTGCCCAAATGATCAAGGCACTCAGAATAACCTTAGGACTGTACTTTGGGGAAGACACAAGGTCTCACTTTCAGCAGACGCTTGACGTCAGACCAGAGAGGGAACACAAGACAGGCAAAGGTTATGTGCAAACTCTCCTCTGCGGCTTATGCAACAGCCAAATAACACCGTTCAGGATAGATGCACATAGAAAGAACTCACTGGAAATTACTTTTAATATAAGCAAACCAAAACTGCTCTTGAGTTGTAGGGTATGGTGGTGCCAGAGACTACTCTGAACAGCTTCTGTTTCAAGTCTCTAAAACAAGCATTCAGTAAGTAATTCACATTACATGAGTCATCTTTGGTAATACTGTACACTTGTGTCAATCACTTGGTAAACGTAAGTTCTGGATATTTAGAGTGTAATTCATCATAACTACAAACTAATTGGAAAGTTGATGGAGCATCCTCCAACTGTACACAAGCTTGCTAAGGGAAGGGTTCACACTAGCAACACTGAAATTACTTCACAGTTATGTAGAAAAAAGTTACAATTCTTTGTCATAGAACATTACACTAGTTTGTTATTTTGTCTACAGTTAAAGTGGGCTTATAGTCAGGATTATTATAAATTAACAGCAAAACAGCTGCCAAAACAATATAATGGAATGTGATTGAAAGCTAAGAACTTTGATTAAAGCATAATTTTCTAAGTTTGCTTTCTAACTCTAAATTATTAAAATACAGAAAAAAGTCATCATTACTTCAAAAAGATGCATCATTAAAAAAGAAGTTTCATCCCTTACAATACGGTTTAAAACATAGAAGAAAACAGTGCTACATTAAATACAGTCAAGAGCATTTGGATGGCATTACTTAAGTATAATCTTATGTTCTCTGTTATATGGTCCAGCCACGGATTTTTCTTTGCTTTAATGTGTATTTGATGATCAGTAAATTTTTCCCACTCATCCTGATGTGAGCTGTCCACATATACTGTGTTAATGCTTAAGAGTCAGCATTTATGTACAATTTAAAAGCTGCACAACTATCCTACACCCTACAGCCGTGCTCACTCCACTGCAGTACTGGAGCGAGCACAACAGCTTGGGTATCTCAGGGAATGCATCATTGTTCTGAAAGGCCTTTTTTTCCCATTTTTTTCAGGGGGTGGCTCCTCATTACTTTTCTCAGCTGCCTCAGCAGGCTCTGTCTGGAATTGTTCTATTTGAAACTCGAGATGTTTTTGTATGGCTACCCCGAGGACTTCTGGATCCACAGATGCCCCATACACTTCCCACGTCATTCCTGCATCATCCCATCTCACTTCACGAACTGGAGATTTGAGGGCCTCCAAGTCTTGCTCCAGGTTCACCTCTGGGAACACATGTGAGTGACCTTCTGCTGCAGCCGCTGGGCTTGTTGCCACCGATTTGCATTCCATGGTTGGAAGAGTTTGTACCTCGGCATCTCTACGCTCAAGAGCTGGTTTCAGGCCTTTGGTTATGTCGTTCATAGAAGTCATAGTCCACATATCCTTAGTTGTCACTACCATGTCTGCACCTTGCTGGCTGCTCAGGGCAACACAGGCAGCCTTGGCTTCTGGAGGAACTCTCTCCTGCTGAGCATGTTGCAGTTGTTCTCCAGAAACACTACAGCACTTCAGGATTTTCTTGGCATCCAGGCCTGATTCACTTACTGAAGACACCAGCTTAGGATATGTCAGAATGTCTGAAGCAGAAAAGGAATGAAAGTAGCCAGGTTCTGCCTGCTCTTTTCCTGACTCACTAACGGAGCACACCAACCGTGGGACGAGCTGTATGGATGGGATGGGCAAGGAGTGGCAGTAGGCCGGGATGGTGGCATCTGCCTTCAGCACGTCCTGCCTGAGACTGCATGGCCCCGCAGAGTTGTTGTGAACTGTCATCACCATGGGGGAGTAGGCAGAGTTTGGAATATTACCATAAGTCAGACCACCATGAATAATCCCAGGGGCTTGACTGAACATTGTCCTGTTTGGGAAACCATTTCCAGGCATGTGGGGTCCTAGACCAGCAGCGTGAAATGTTCCAGGATCTGTGTAAACAGTAGTGTTACGTGGAATACTGCCACTGTCAAAGGTATTTGTGGGTACTTGCTGGTCTCTAGGCAGGACTGGAAGATGAGTCACAAGGTTTTGATAGTGAGATGTATTATCATTTGCTTCTGATCCATATGTCTGCATTTGGAAAGACATCCTAGCCAGTGGCGGACCATGCCTGCAGCCAGAAGAGCTTAGGCTGGAGTGAGTAGCACTGGTTTCTATATGAGTGACATAAGTCTGCTGTTTGCAGCTGCAGGTTAGGTCTGAGTGGCTTCTCTGAAGGGCAGTTCCTGATTCTTCCATTTTACACATGCTCTGCTGGTGAACAAAGCTGGCTGAAGAAACATTTGGAACAGTGCTGCTCTTTACACACATCTTAGTGTCCCCCACTCCCCAGGATGCTGAGGACTGTTCAGTGACAAGAACATGGTTTGTATTCTTAGTTCTGCTCTCTGAATGGTCATTGGCTGACTGGTCATTTATGGTTTGGACTTCTGATCCAAGTCCCATCATCCCAGGCTGTGAGAAGGACCACCCAGGAGTCTGCACACTCCTTGCATCACTCCTGTTTTCCAGGATATGGCAGATGGTGCTACTATGGCTTTTCTTCAGCTCCTGTTTGTTTTGCCTTTCCTCCAAACTCCTTGAGTGCCCAATACAGGCCAGATTTGACGAGCTCTTGGATAGGGGGTGACTGTTGACATTCAAGAGACTGTGACAAGTAGAACTTCGCGAGTCCTGGTAAGAATGGGTGTGGAGCTGGTGACTGTCAGCTGACATGGCAAAAAAGAGAGATCTGCAGGAAATGGTAAAAAAGAAAAAGAAGCAATTTAAGTAGGAAATAAATATACTGGAAACTACAATCTCTACTGACCTCCTTGGGCTTCTCGCTTTTCACAGTTCACAAGTACTTTTTAAAAAGCACAGTACTCTAGTCTAGGTGTACTCAGACCAGTCAGTTTCCATTTTCACTTTCCCCAAAGAATTTTCCCCTAAATTAGATCCAGGATTTATTGTAGTTGTGGGGTTTTTTCCAATTCACAAAACACAAAAGGAAAAACTTCTCTTTGGTTTCTACCTTTTAATAATAACTATCTCAACATTACCAAGTATCACCTCCCCAAATTCACTGGAGCCATTTTTGGGACATCCAGAGATGTCATGTAACTTACGCAAAGACAGAAGTATTTTCAAACTAGATAGTTTTTCACCATGGTGGTCATTAAGCCAATGATACTAACAGTATTGTAAAACCAAAAAAAAGTTTCATTTTTAGTAATTTCATTTAGACATTGTAATTTCAGAAGTTATCCAGTTGCTGCTGGAGCTTTTAAACCTTAAAGCCTTAACGAGTTCTGACCAAGTTCTCCCTTTTCCCCATACCCTTCCTTACAAGCTTCTTGATATTTTATGTTACAAGAAGATCACTCTTTTAGTCCACTGTGTTCCCAAAGCCCACACAAGTGTACAGTAGGTATGGACAAAGCTGTTTTGACCCCCTGTGGCAGAGATGACATGAAACCCAAGGAAATGACCTCTGCCAGGCCAGTGTGAGGTTGCTGCCAGTGTTCCCAGAACAAATAATGCTTGGCAGCACTCCAGGTTGTGCTCACCACTGGCACCACAGGAGGTGGCCGCAAAGAGGGATCCAGTGAAAGGCTGGAGGTGAAATTCCTCTCTGTAAGGAGAGTCTGCATCTCAGCACTGCCTCTGTTAAGGTTGCATGCTCTGGGCTCTTGGGCCACTCACTTTTGCAAATCCGCAAGTTCATGCTGGCTGTGGAAGGTGCACGCTCACGGCACCAGAGGCAGGGTAAAAACAAAACAAGAAAATCTTTAACCAAAGTCTTGCAGTTTTTCTGTTCCTTTTTGTAGTGCACTCATTCATTTCCATTTTTAGAAAACCCTTATTTCTGCTAGTTGGTACAGTATGCTATACATTATTAACATTTATATTAGCAGTTTCACATTTGAGAGAAGTTGTGATTGAAGATTCTGAATCTCACCAGATTTAGTGATCCACTTTTTCTGATTGAATCAGATCTTCTAATGATTGACTTGGTGTCACAGAGGTGTTGCAACATTTGTACAACTAAAGTTATTTTAATATGATCATATATCTGTATCTATCCACACCTATACATCTATGTCTTTCTACAGGAACTCATCGTGTTGAACAGAAAAGTCCAGAGTATTTGTGCATTGCTTCCAGGCCAAGTACTACTGGATATTTTGTTGTGCAGATGTAGAGACTGAAAGCCAGAATTTCTCATTTTAGACAACTTTCCCTCAGATACACTCTATGCACTCTGCCTCCTTAGCAGGTCTCCTACAGAAACCTGCACAATTTCTTGTGCACTATTAGACCACTAAAAATGAATGTGTGGAACAGGAAAGGTACATACACATGGTGAACAAAAGCACTCTGCAAATGTACCAGGGAAGTTCACTCCTAACACATGGTGGCTGCAAGGGCTCACATTCAGCCCTCTCAGTGAGAAGCTGCTCACACATGATCCTTTTAATGTGATATTTACAGGCTCCAAGAGTCATGTACCAGTGTAACTGATACAAACATGCCTTTTGCTCCCTCTGTCAACCAAGAGCTCTACAGCTGACCCAGGCACCTATCAGTGCTTGTAACTCCATTTCCATTGTTAACTTTGGCAGGCTAACAGGTTGCAATTTTCCCATCACCTGAAATCCTCTTGTGTTGGCTGTTTTCCATAGTGAAATTAAATTGAGCATGACAACATTAAAAAATAATAATATTTGCAATCACATTCTTAGGAAACTTCTCACTGGGGGCTGTGTGGCAGGGCCTTGTGACCAGCAGCAATGTCCTCTAGCATAGGGTTTGCTCCAATTTAGACTGTATGCAGAAAAAAAGGTCATTTCCCATCCTACATTAATGTTACCTCTCCTGCAGCCACTTCCACGCATGAGTATAGTCTGCCACACAGGGTTCAAAGGAGTCAAGAGGATTAAACACCAGAGCAATAGCTGCCTGAAAGGTGAAAACCTTACATTTAGTCTCTTTAAAAGAGAACACCTGCAAAGGCTCTCACACACACCTGGATGAAACAACACTTACTAGTGGAAATCCTCAGACACAAATATTGAGACTCAGGTGAAAGGAAGCTTCAAATATACCCTGTTACAAATGATACGATGCTGTGGGAAGTTTGAAGGGCTCTCTTACAGAGTTTACAAGGCTCAAATATGTACAGGTACACAGAAACCAAGGCCCCTATTTGCTTTCTTTATGTAGAAATGGACATGGCTGCAGAAGCCTCTGTAACTGAAAGAAGTGATGTATTTGAAACTGATTCATCACGTCACACAAAACACATTCAGACGGATGAAACAGTCCGAATGTAGTGACATTGCTGAAAACAACGTCCAGGGTGATGTTGGCAATGAAACCTCCAAAGAGAACTCTGAAGAAATTCATTTTTGCCCCACTGCAGGTGACATCAAGACCAAACATGGGCTGATGTGACATATATTACACATGTACGTATCAAATATACTAACCAGCTACTCCCAACAGCATTAGAACATTGTTGCTCAGACAGACCAGTGTTCCATGCTTGCACAATTGTAACAATTCTCCTATGGCTTTGGGCCTTCCCAAACTCTGCATTTCACACAAGCACTGCTGGCACTGATTGCTCAGGGTGCATAAAGATCCCTCGAGAAGAGGCCCAATGCCGCATGCACATCCCCCCAAAAGTGCCGGATCTCCCATGTGAGCCCGGTGTCCAGCCCATGGCTTCTGGGAAAGGCCAGGGAGCAGAGGTCTGGATGGTCCTTCCGACTCCTCTACCAGTGAGGGGCTGGGCCAGGCACCGAGAATGAGGTGCCAAACTTTTTAAAAATCCAACCCCAAACATGGAACCTCTCCAATGTCACAGCCATGCAACACCTTTGTTTTTTGTGAATCGGCTAATCAGGAAGGGATTACCCACATGAAACATGGATAGAAACATCCTGATTTTGTGGCTACAGAGGCACCCAAACCAACTTTCTTTGTGTGTGCTGGGCAGAGCAGACTGCTTGGCTTAACTTTCATTTTAAAAATGTAAATACATAATTTATAGGAAAGGAATTTTTCTCAGAAATATCTACTTTAGGTTCTGAGTTTGTCTGAAAGATATCAATTTGAAATTTCAAAGGAGATCCACACCTGAATACACAAAGAAGAAAGCATGAACTTTTGAGGCAGATACTCTGCTATGAATATATAGAAAATTGTTAGACAAGCAGAGAAAGGATTAGGATAGAAATGGAATTAACATCCACTATTTTTGGCTTAGCTTCAGATAGCTTATGAGGGGATCTAGGCTGCTTTCACTAATTCCACTGAACTACTTTAAAGCAACAAATGTGTATTTTGCTATGACTTATGATTAAAGTTTTGACCTATTTAATGAACCAGTAAATTTAGTCTCAAAATATTAAATCAAATGTATGTTATCAATTGAAAGACATGCACTGTAAATTATCTATGATTCTAGAATTCTTTGGTATTTTTGTATTCCACTCACATACTTGTAATTAAACACTCTCATCTTTTAGTTTGAAATTGTTCCCCCTTGTCCTATCACTATCTGCCCATGTAGAAAGTCCTTTTCCCTCTTTTTAAAACCCCCCATTCAGTACTCTGTTACTAGAGTAAGTTAAAAGACAATGAGGCAGTGAGAATCACCGGACATGTTAAACAACATAAGTTAGTTGCAGAGTTTGGGAAGAGTCAGAGAAATTTAATACTCTTTACTAGAAACATGCATGCAGTGCCAGAGACTTACTTCTCTAGCTCTTCCACAGTTATTTTTGCTTTATATAACTCTGATGGTCAAACCACATGTCAACAAGATTTGTAATAATGACTGCAGGCTGTTTCACCCATCTTCACTTGGCTGATCATATATTCAAAACAACCTTTTTTTTCTTCATAATATTTAATTTTATGCTTTCAAAACCAGAATCTGACTCCAAAAATCAGAGCCAGTTTCAGAGGTGAGAGCACTAATATGCAAATGTGGAATTTGGAAAAGCTAAGCAATCTGATCCATACCAACATTTTTGGATGATGACTGTTATTTTTGGATGCTGACCAGGAACCTCCATGGCAGCATTAGCACTTTCTGAGAAGTGTTAGGGGGTTGCAAGGTCTTTGTCCTGAATTTGCTTCTTCATTTGCATCATTCTGGCCCTGCTGTGCAATAATCAGCTTCACAAGGCAAACACAGAATTTCTGCAACAGCACCAAACTCCAAGACAAACACAAGTAAATTTTATACAAGGAGAATAGTGTCATTTTAATTAACTTTAAAAATTTACTTGAATAGCAGGCTGGTAGATAGAGGTTCTTACCTTTATTTAATCTTATTACAAATGCCATGGTTATAAATTTAAAACTCAAGAGACATTTATGGTTAAAATGACAGAACTTTAATTACATCCTAAGGGGCAGCTGTCCCTTAGCCATAAACACTGCTGACCTTTGCCTGGGGCACACACAGGAAAACCTGCATTTCTGCCTAAACAGCCAAGTTCCCTCAGGTACCAGAAGCAATTCAGTATATTCACACTGGGTTCTCTTCAGGCCTGCTATCTTATAAGCGATGTGGCTTCCTTACTGCAATCCATGACTAAACTTCTAACATACATGTTTACCGTGGTAAAATGACATAAAAAGGAACATCATCTAATATGACATTCATTTCTTTTAGAGCTGCACTAATTTTAAAGAATCTTATACCATCAAAATAAAAAAGAGAGTGCTTATGTCTAAAAATTGTCCTTGCTTGCCCACACTGGGAGCTACTTGCACAAGATAAGAAAGATCTGTTTTGCTTTAGACAAAGATTGGCATGATAGCATTATGAGATCTCATGGCCTCTCCCTAACTACTACTAATACTAAAGGAAATAGTTCATTAACAGTAATCACTAACATTTACATTGGGCGGGGGGGAGTCAAACCACTTGAAAGGCATTGGCAAAACAGGATTAGCCATGGTAAAAAGCTTAGAGATTCAAGTGTCTGGCATTAGGAGTTTTGTTGTTGCTGTTTTTAATTGTTATTTTATTTCGGTGGGGTATAAATGAAAGGAAGAAACAGAGGAGTTACAGTAGGGGAAAAGGTATCACTTGCCAGGGAACATAAAAAAATTCTCTAAATTCTGTCAATACAAAAAATAATTTCTCTAAATTCTGTCAACTAGATTAATAAAGACTCAGGTTGAGACCCAATCACTTAACCTTTAATCCATCATCTTCCTGTAGGCTTTCCATTTTGGAATAGCATTATAAACAAACTATGCCTTGTTCAGTTTAATCTGCTAATGTCCTTTTGCAAATATTTTCGATCATCCTAAGTATTTCCAAGTATCAGACAGATCTACAGGACAGATTGGTTTGGGCATCTAGAGATACCAACAGACAGGCACAACAGACAAGTGCACGCTGTGTATGCAGAGGAATGGGGTTGTTTTCCAGTTCTGCACTGCAAGAAGCACTGGTGACAGTGGGGCATGTCACTGGGACCATCATTTGCAAGGAAGAGGAGGAGTACACTTGACAGGCTGGAAAACACGAGAGCAGGAGAGCTGTGACCCTCAGTGCTCAGCACTGCCGAAGCAGAGGCCGTGTCTGACACCCCTGCAAGCCCACTGGTCACAGCCTCGTTCATTTCTGCTAATTACCATTTTGTCAGGCTTTCCTAAAAGAGTTTTGTCTTTCCCCCATCCTGTGCTGAGCACACTGGGCAGGTATCTCTCTGCAGAGACTGGTAACAAGATTGAGAGTGAAGAGTCCCCTTTACCCTGAGTGTTAATGAACCTCAGCTCTCTCCTTACTGAGAGCCACAGCAGAGACCTCTTCCCCAAATGCTGAGGGTGCCATGGGTGCCCTGCTTACCAGTGGCCTCAGCAGGGGGTAACAAATGAGTTGCCACATCAGAAAATGAATAGATTCCGACGTTTGCCAATACACTCACCTCTGTGCAGAAAGACAGGGCCACTGTGCCCACAGTTATCCCAACAGCTTAGAAGAGCCATGCAGGAAGGTCAGCATTCTCTTCTAAGGACCAGGGACAGCCCACAGCCCTGGCACAGTCTGAGCCAGCAAAGCAGAGCTGACAACTCTGAATTCTAAAAATGAAAAAGGCTAAAATGAAAGTGTCATGAGAGAGGAACCTGATACAGATGAACCAAAGGAGACCATTTCAGTGACATCTTCAGCTGAATTCCCAGGAAGGACAATTCACATGGCTGTAAATAAATTATTGGGAAACCAGAGAGAGGTGCACTCTGTCACAAGGGAGGCATATGTTGGGACATCGTCCTGACACCACCACATGATTTACTACTGCAACATGTGTCTTCTTTGCCACCTTTTTTATTTAATAATCTCTACCAGAAACAACTTCAAAAATCTCTTGGATTTTGATCTTTTTTTAGAAGAATTTTATGAGCAAAACATTACTCCCACTATATCTCCATGTGGAGATCTGCCTCAGCATACAAACTACCCTACAATATACCTGACAGAGCTAAAATATGAGATACTGTACAGTCATAGTTGATGCTCAATTTTAGTGTTTGACAGCTCACTTCTTTAAAGCTCCTATTTTCAGTAAGAAGACTTAAAACTTTTAATTACAAATTAAATAGGATGACGTGGTCATGTAATCAGCTGTTTTCACCAGCTGGGGCTTTAAAGAAAAAAATCAAATATAATGACAGCAGGCAACATTGACCTAGAATCATGCTTACAGTGAATAGTTCATGCCTAAAGAAGTGGTATATTAATATAATTGTCTTTCTGGCTTAAGCAGAACAGAATTAAGCAAAATGAAACTGTTAATTCAGATGCCAGGATTATGCTGTTAAGAACTGATAGCTACTGATATCCACTGGCAGTGCAGAAGTCCTGTGAAAAAAATATTTGATAGTCTCTTTAAGAATTCATCTTTAATACAGAAAATATGCAGTGGCCTATCTACGTTTGGATTTATTTCAGAGAGACAGACACTAGTGAGCCTTTCCTCTTCAGAGCTGGGGATCAAATCCTATTCCATCACATGTTCCAACCTGGAGGAGCATTGGTCTGGTATTGAACAACTCATGCTCCTCAGAGCCCCATTTTTGTGCCCACCCTTCAGCCCTGACCAGACCAGCTTCAAAGCAACCCCAACGATCTGGAACTCTGCCATACCTTGCTCAGCAAGCCTCTGCCCACGCCTGCCAACTGTGAGAATCACAGCTGCCTGGGCAGCAGCATGAACTTAAAAATCATACAGAAAACCAGATGCTCGCTGACAGCCTTCTTCCAGTCTGAGAGCAAGGGAGTACAGCTGGAAATCAATGCAACCTGCACAAGAGTCCAGCAGTTTGCATATCCAACAAACTCCACCCAAACTGGCTAAGTGATTAGAATATCTACTTGCAAATTCATGTGTTTTAGTAGAAAATATTCAAATAATCGTTTGTGCTGTTTGCTTGAAAGCTTAATTAGAGGGAAGTATGAACTCAGCTTAGCCTCCCTGCCCTATGGACAACCCATACACTTTTGAGTCTGAGGGCAGTGGGATACCCCTCCCTGCCAGGTGAATGCCCCTCTGACACCTAAAGCTGTGTCACAGCCTGTGCCAGTGGATGGACAGCCTGTGTGTGTGCTCTGTGCTGGCTGGAAGGAGATGGCCAAAAGCAGAGCTGAGCCTGTCTAACATGCCCAGCCTCCCCGAGAAACTCACTCCCTTGCTTCAGTGTTGTGCCAACAGAGATAAAAGCTTTATAACGAGCTGCAGTGGCAGACAAAGGAAGCTCAAATCTGCCTTAAAAATACTGAATAGATATAGCCGCAAGTACAGCAGCTTTTCATGTTCACTTATCATCCTTAATTGAAGGATGGCAATTCCTACAGCAGCATCAAACAGGAATAATGGTGATATAAACAACAGTAATAGCAATCTGAAGGTCTCCAAACATCTCCATTAGGATAAAAATATCTTAGATTGAAGGATGCCTCACCAAAACAATTAAAGATGGCTCATTATTCTTCAACATATAATAGTTGAATCTCTATCCTACCTAGAAAAACCTGCTGACTTATCAAGCAAGACCCAGAAATTTACCTTCATTTCTTGTTCCCTTGTTTTTCCCTGTGACTGAACACTATAAAAGGGCCACAAAATCCCCTTCAATTCGTTATTTAAGTAACAGCATTTATGAACAGTACACAAAACCCTGGGGAAAAGAAGTATTCAGAAACACAATCCATCTACCCCAAGAAGCTGCTTTCAGTGGGGGTGAGAAAAGACCGACTTCTACATTGTACACTGACAGAAAACTGACTTCCAGAATTTAAAGAAACAATTGCTCAGTAATTAGAAAGAGGAAACAATTTCTTTCTAATTCTGTCTGTGCTCACTGACAGTGTATGACCTAGAGCAAGTCATTCCCTTTGTGACTCAGTTTACTCATCTGTGACTCACAGATTAGATGCAGAAGCCCCTGATGTAGGTATTTATAGGCTTAATTCATGATTGCAGAGCACTCTCAAATCCCAGAATAAAAGATATTAAATATAAGACGCTGAAGATAATGCATTCCAGCCCTTCTTTTGTGATATTTGGATTGAAAGAAATAAACAAATTTTCCTACAGGAAATTTTTGTTGCACTTGCAGAAAACTCACCTCACCAGTAAAGATCAGACACTACCTGTGCCTCAGAGGCATATGTTTAAAGCACCCCCCTCAACTTCCTAGCATCAAGTGAGGGTAAGTAATCTCAAGGATTTCAAATACTCAGATTTAGCGGAGTTTCTCAAATTAGGTGTTGTATGTATATACTTTCTGTACAATATGCATGCTAACAACAGGGGTATTGTATATGCATGGCATATTAAATAGCAATGATTAATTATTATAAGCAGCTTCATTAAACCTTTCTAAGCAGAGCTGTCACAACTACAGACCACGTTGTCCTGCAGTGCCACATGCACTTGTAGGCTTTTACTTACTATGATGAACTTCTCATGAAAAAGAGATTCTGTGACTAATTTAAGCCTTCAGTTCACACTGCAAGCTGTCTTTTATATATCCTTAAGCTGGAAAAGAGCTGGCAACCTCTATCCAAAGGGCTGAGTATTGAAAAGAACTAAAAAAAAACCCTAGCTAATCATGTTTCATAGCAATGTTAAAAGTTGCCACTCTATTATGAGGTAGCTTTGAAACTATTTAAACAAGGAATATGGGAAGAGTAAGTTTTAATTTCCAACTTGGTATTTTGTCATTAAAAAACTTTATATCAAGGTGCAATGTCTGTCTCTCAGAAAAGCAACTGTCCTGATTCATCTGTGGTCGAATCAGACTTACGTGGGAAACTATTACCTTTATATTAACTATTATAGTTTTATAGTTTTGTAATTAGAAAACTATTACAGTTTTCAGAAACCATCTGAAAGGGATGAAAGGGAGCATCTCCCTACTGTCTCAGGACTGAGAGAAAAACATTAGAGTTCGGCTAGAGAAGAGCCCCTGACTGACTCCCAAGGCTTGTTTGACACCAGAGACCTTAAGGAGAGAAAACCCAAGACAGAGTAAAGTAGCAGTTTAAAGCAGCAGACTGAAGTTTGCAAATACCTTGCCAAATCCAAGTACATGAAGAACTTCCTTTAGAACTAATATTTACACCCTACTCTATGTAAACAAGCACATTTCCCCTCCTCTTGGTTAGTCTCAATCATAAACTGAGCTTCAGAAGTCTCTACTTCCTTATTAACATTTAATAATATCAGAATCACAAAGTTTTGAGATATCAATTTGGAACAATTCAAGAGCCACAAGATAATTCAGTTCCTGTCATTATTTGGATAGAGGAAGATTCCACCTGTGTGACATGGACAGCTACAGAATAACTCTTCAGGCATCTGCTGTTAACTGCTAGCAACAAAATACAGAGTATAAAGAATAAAGTCTCTGCTACTGGACTCCTTTGCTTTTCAAACATTGGTTTGGCCATATTCAAGACTCACGTAGACAGAATCCTAAGAAATCTGATCTGACCTCATAGCTGTCTCTGCTCTGAGCAGGAGATTGAAATAGATGAATTCACAAGGTCCCTTTGAAAAGGAATGATCCAATGACTTTTTTTTACACTTTTCATAAATATGTGCTTTTATCTGGCAGTGCCAATGAATGTCATATACCTTCTCAACCTGAGAAGCTGAAATGTGCAGCCATTTTGCAATACTGAACCTCTTTTAATTGATTAGTGGAACCTACACCTTTTACTGAAACGAGACAGGAATGACTTTGGAAAGGAAACACAAAGGTGATCCCCGTATTCTACACACAAGGTGATATATAGGAAGGAGGCAGTGACCCCAAAAGTTTCTTTTCAATCCATTAGCACCTCTCTTGTTACTAAATCAACAAAATCACTCCACTCTTTCACAGCTGAGAGGCCACTGAGAACCAAATAAAACTGCTATAACAAGATGTATGTACTTGATGTTTCAAGAAGTACTGATCTACTCTGTTCAGTCATAAACACTGAACTTTCCCAGCAGATTCTTTGCAGAAGGCAGTAATTTTAAAAGTCTAAAAAAAAAATAAATTCCAGTTTATGAGAGCTAGGGTGGCTTTGAGCATTCATCATCTCTCCAATTTCCGTGTCAGGTTTGCTTAGGTTGAACTCCTGAAAAGGAGTTGGATCTTTCACTTCAACTCAGATGAACTGGGTTCTGTCAGTCTTCTGCACTGTTGACTGGAGTAAAGCTCTGCAAGTCAAATGAAGGTCTTAAAACTGCTCAATCCCATTAACCTTCATTTGCACACTCAGGTGTGCCCTTGCTAAAGCTTAATTAGCAAATATTCTGCAGATGGAGAAATACTCCTGCTCCTTTCTCTGCTTTGTATTAAATGCACACTGTGCACAAGTTAAGCTATCATTTTGCAAGAACTTCCCCTCACAGGGATGGACCAGTTTAAATGTGATCTTTCTAATGAAGCTTTTTTGGTGCAGAATGATGCTTTGCTATAACTCACACGCTTAATGTTCACACACCAAACTAGGAAAGACGTGGCTGATGTCAGCTTCATTTAGTTGGCCTGACCCAGTTCCCATGCTCTGAGCACATCTACCTAGGCAGCCCCAAAGTGATTTTTTTTTTGGTGGTTCCTGTTGCTAAAGATAATTTCTCAGAGTGGAACTTTATTCTGAAGAACTTTAACAGCTTTTCTAAATGGAAGAGACCATCTTCTTCCCAACAATGCCCTAAGCAATCAGAGAATACTCCTAAAGGACAGTTCTTAACCTACATATGAACTACCAGTTTCACAGCTATAGATTAATTCAGTTGTTTATAAGGCATCCATAGGAAATATTGCATCAAATTATCTAAACCAGAGAAAAGCTCAGCAGTAGCTTTCAGTTCACTCCTTCTCATTGTATCCCTCATGCAGATATTCCTGACCACTGTACTCCAACATTTATTTTCGTTCTCCCCCTCATTTTGCTTTCACAGAAAAGATCTCTCTCCCACCACTGAAATGCTGCCCCCAACCCTCCCTGGGAAAAAAAAAAAAAAAGAAA
>VZRQ01009973.1:1595416-1651396 GCA_013397975.1 Machaerirhynchus nigripectus
AAAAAAAAAAGAAAAAAAAAAAACCTATTCACAGTTTGGATAATTCACATCTTGCAGAATCCTTATATCCTGGAGAGGTACTGTGAATGCATACAGCTTTACTGTTTGCACCAGTTAAAAACCTCTTATTTCTGTACAATAAACTGCAAGAATTAACTAAAAGGCCAGTGCCTGCAGCCCCAATGGTGTGGCTCATGGCCATGGGAAATGATTAAAAAAAAAAAAAGAGTTCAAGGCTGACAAGAAAAGTAAAGTGCAACATCATTTGCAGCCTATGATTCCTGCTGTACTGTTGGTCTTGGGCCTGGATGGTTTGAGACTACAAGCAATGCAACATCACACACCTGCCAAAGATACTTGCAGCAACAACAATATTGGTATGATAACAAAAATAAGATTTTTTTTTTTCTGATTAACTGGAAAAAATACTTACAGAATGAATACCATTAACAAGTCTCTGTCAAGTCCCTAGCCTTGGAAAGCATCATCCCTAGGCTGCATTCTCCTGCAAACTGTGTAACAGCTTCCAATATCCAAATACAAGGGGCCAGTGAAGTACACTCCATCCTCATTTAAAAACATTACCTCCAGGGCAAAGGAATGAACAATTCAGTTTCTCTAACCTCAAGAGGAGTCCACTGGAGAAGAACCAGGATTTTGTTGCTGTTCTGCTCGGAAGTAACCTGCCTGCAGTCAGCTGTAACATTATCTCACTGGTACAGCAAATACTTCTGCTCATCTGCAGTGGTTAAAAGCTACCTCCAATTTGCCCTTTGTTGTTGCCCTTAACAGGCAAGAAAGAAAATCAAAATTCACAAGTCTAATGATCATCAATAACAATTTTCCTCTGTTCTACCCTCCCTCATACACTTTTATGTTTCAAGTGCAGTTTGAATATGCATAGTTTACTGTGGAAGGAAAAATGTGGATTTGGCATGGTTATCTGATGGAAATTTTTCACATTTGATATTATAAACCAGCTCTGACACCACAAGGCCATATGCAGTTTAGTGCTCTTGTTTATGCAGCCCTAAATAGCTATCAGATAAACTAAATTGCAGCTGCAGCTTTCTCTGGAATACACTTAAGATAAAATGTCTGGACAACAAAAATCAACGAAACCCGATAAGTGGAGAATTGTTTATGGAGTAACTAAGACAAGACATGAAAACATAAAGCCCTCATCTAATCCACCCTCCTACATGAAAACTTCTCAAAACCTAATTATTTTACACAAAGACTCCATGCAGAGGTCTCCAAACCCAGGCTTATTACAATCTATGTCCTGCAAACACTCAGACATACACTAAAATATGCAAACAACCGTCTGCAAGCTTTCATCAATGTCTTGGTGAAAGAAAACCACTCATATTTTTATATTTTTGCACAAGATGATTACTTTGAAGCGTGAGTCAATGGAAGAGAGGTCGATTTTCATCTACATGTGCTCCATCTCATTTATGTACAAGATCAACGTCTTACAAAATATATTTATCTCATGACTACCTTTCCCATCACCTTTCATGCTTCTAGTTCTTTAACTGAAAATAAGTGCTTGCTCACCCTCCCTTTTCCCTCTTCCCCTAAAATCCAGGAGTGCATCAGCACAGACTCTTGCTTTTAATCACAACATATGTCACAAAACAGTCTTCTGAGAAGGATTCTGATATAAAATATTTAATCTAGTGACAATAAAAAGCCAAACCAAATCAAATCTGTGACTTCGGAAAAGACGTGTTTTGGTTTAAGAGAAAAATTTTATCTGCCATTCTAAATAGCAATTGATAATTTATTTAGGAAGGAAAAGTGTAAAACAAAGCTGATATGCAGAAAGCACTGAAATAGTCCTCAGATTTTGTCTAGTGTTAGACATTCTTAGGAATTTTAAAAACACGTGGTACACATGGTGGCAAACAGCAAGGTAAAGCATTCTCTGGCACATTAGTACTAAAAGGTAGAAATTTAAAGCAATGCAATTTACTCTTGTTTCTTATTTTTAGTATCTAAACCCTAACATACACACAAGAGATAATCAAAAAGCATCTTCATAAACTCCCAGCTGTGCAGAGGAATAAGATTAACAAGCTTATGGGGGGTTTTCTCCCCCAAAGAAACAGTGACATGTATATTCTGGAAACACTTACTAAAAGACAAACATACACATGTAAGTGAAAGACATCAGCATAAAGAACCCCACCTTCTACAGAACTACATTAAATTCAATTAAAGCTCAGAGTCATAGTTCCCATCATTTTAGAAAAAGAGAAAACTACCATTTCCTGGGATTTTCAGTCCAGCTATCAACCCCCTGCTGCCAACACAGCACTTACAGAAGCCTGGGTCTGTCTCTGTGCAGCTCCTCTCCCTTCCCTTCCCCTCATCTGCTTTGTTACTCTCCTAGCAAAACGGAGAGGACTCGGTGTCCTTACAGGAGACGAGAGAATGGGAAATACATGACTTCCGTGGTCCTTACCTTCCCCCTACTCAGAGATTGCACATCCAGCTTCCCTGCACAACTTACTTGGAGGGTATTTAAAAATAGATGCTCAGAAATCTGAGGAGAACAAAAGCCAAAAGAGTTCAGATTTTCTGTCCTTGATCCGCCTGATGCTGTTGACACTAAGGTGAGCATATGATAAGGGGAAGGAGGTGGGATTGTTAGAGAGCATCAAAGGCAGGAGATTGAGGGATGGAGTTTCCTCTGCCTCGACGTGGCACCCCTTCCCGGCTTCCCCCTTGGCTGGAGAGGAAATAAAATGGAGCCTAGGAGGGAGGGAGAGAGAGAGATAATCCTGCAGCTTCATCTGATTAGAGAAACTGGGCCTGTGCAGAGCTGGCAATGCCGCCAGGGAAGCACAGGGAGGGGAGGCAAACAGGGGCAGGAAGAGGAGGAGCAGAGGGGGAAGAATAAACCTGTAAGGGTTAAAGGAAAATTTTGAAAGGTAAAAGGAACTGACTCCTGGGCCAAGGCATCCTGTATGTGTTCAGTATCAACCCTCATATAAAGGTGAAATCACCGGTAGGAAACACCCATCGCTTCTGGTAATGTGGAGCAATCGGAAAGAAAACAAATCAAACCCCAAGCCCAGAATGCACCAGTCCTGTAGGCACGGACCGGGAACAAGGATGATCCATGGACTGCAAAGAGCGAGATTTCTTGTGCTGAGCAGGGAGGAATGGAAA
Organism: Machaerirhynchus nigripectus; assembly: GCA_013397975.1. Classification (NCBI taxonomy): domain Eukaryota; kingdom Metazoa; phylum Chordata; class Aves; order Passeriformes; family Dicruridae; genus Machaerirhynchus; species Machaerirhynchus nigripectus. The sequence continues at coordinate 1,598,600 of VZRQ01009973.1, forward strand.
AAGCAGGGGAAAGCTACAGATAATTATCTAGTTTGTGCCAAACAGAATGCAATTTAGAACACATTATCATTTTCCAGAACCTGTTTCCACTTACTAAAAGACATCTTAGTTGAACCAAAGTGACTTCCAAAGAGTTTGTGTCAGCACACACATCAGGGTGCTCGCAGCTGAGGCTGCCCTTCCACAAGGCTCCCACTTGTGCCGCCCCTCTCTCCCACACCTGCACAAGTATTTCTGGGCTCACAGTTGCCCACCGACTGTGGCCAGCCTCACCCCTGTGGTACTGCCACCCTCAGGGCATCCCAGCCTGCTGGAGGCTGTGGCCGGCCTGCCCTCCCTGCATGCTAACGTGGAGGCAGCACCCTGTCCTCGCACTCGGCCTGACACAGGGGCTCACCCAGGCATGGGCAGGGTCACCAGGTGCTGTTGCTGAGCGTCCCCCACCCCATCTTTCCCCAGCAGGAATATCCTGCCTTGAGGAGACAGGCACGCAGGTCCTCCAAACTGCCAGGTGTGACCTGTGGTACATCAGGGAACATCAAGGACAGAGGTGACCAGAGGAGTCTTCTCCCCATCCACGGTGGCCCGTTTTTGTATAGAATCTCCTCTTTCACTCATCCTTGCGAGGGGCTACACTCAGTCCTTTCCCAAGGACCACTCCAGGTTTCTGCATTGTGAGCTGCTTTTATTCCTTTCTGGCCTATTCCCTCCATTTAAAACTTCATACAAACCAGGGTGGTTGGATCTCTAATGGGGCAGGGAGATGGATGCCAAAACATCAGAAAAGAACCTTTTCAAGTCCTCTTTCTTTCTGTTCAGGAAGCAGTTAATAATTCTTGTAAACCACTTACAGCAGCTCTCTGTTTGTTCCTAAGCCTTCACCAATAACCTTCCATCAGGCCTCGCTCAGCTGAGAGAGGGGGATCAAGACCCCGCCCCAATGCTTTTAGGAATGTACAATTGCTCCCCGAGTCTCCAGAATGGGCTGCAAAAACAGTAATTTTCTATGTGCTTCCAGGCTTTGTTCCTAAGATGGATACCCCCACAGAGCCACTGAGCAATCAGGCCCTGAGGCTGCAGGTCAGGAAGCATTGCAGGGGTTAAGAGGCACACACGGGCCAGCAGCAGCTTTCTGGCTGCCTTATTTTACCCGCCGTGTATTACAGCAGTGAAGCAGAGCAGGCACTTGCAGTCAGCTCTTTGCGCTGACCTTGGCATCCTTCCTGTCAGGCCGGAAACAGAAGTTCCTTGGACCTGTCCCTTCCAGCACATCCTTATCAGCACTCCTGCTGGCCCAGGATCTTCCCCAGGTGACTCTTCCTGTCCCATGGTATAGGACTGCAGTGGTGCTGCAGGGAGAGGGCAACTCTACAGCTTCCTGTCTTATTCCAGCAAAAGAGCTTTGGCTGACAGGGTGAGACACAGCCCTGGCACTTGTAGCTACTCCAACATTGTTCCAGTGCCAGTGACCATCCATGGAACAACTCAGTATGATCCTTCCACTCCAATGCATCTTCCAAATGAATCCCAAGTTGCTCAAATGACGTCCCAAGAACATATAAAAGGTACAATGAGAGGATAATACTGCACTTAGCTTTTTCCCTAAACCCTTTACGGAAGGAATTTGCAGGGCTCTCTTGTTCCAGGTTTTCTGTGTTGACTATTTTCATTAAAAGCATCAAAATGTGCTTACTGGAAGATACTGATTACAACTTTTACATCAACAGGTCACAAATCTGGGCATCCATAATGATGCAATTGGCATGCAGCGTTCTCATTCTACGTTTGATGAGAAAAGGTGCAAAACTGCCTCAGATTCAGATTTGGAGAATTTATTGTTGTATCTTTCTTTAAGAAAATTGATAGTTAAAGGAAGCTGAGAAATCAGTAGCCTACAGATCCATTAGGCCAAATCCAGACAGTGCTGATGAATTTCTTTGGATAAGAGGGAAGCAATATTTTTCAAGAGGATGATTTCAGAACAGTTTTGCCAGTGTGGCTCAGCATGACTAGCTTTCACATTTTCCTGAGAACTCCATCCAGGCTTAGACATGTGACAAGGTGTTTAATTTCATGAAATTAAAGTCCTACACCCAGCCATGGAAGAAAGCTTTCAAAATTACTGTTTACTGATTTGGGTGCTTGAGGGTCATATGAAAGCAAGCCACGAGCCCCTTGACTTTGAGTCACCTCTTGTGAGGAAAGGCAGTCAGCTCTGCTTGCCTGCCGAAGAAGGGCACCACCAGGCAGAGCTGTCAGACCTGCAGGCCAGCTTTTGTCAGGCTCCATCCAGGGAACCAGGGCTTCCACATTCAAGAGAGGACAAGCCCAGTCCTAACCCAAAAGCCCTTTATCTAACCTAAAATTCACTGGCACACTTTGGCCATCTAGTCCTCTTCAGAAGAGGAAATGGGCTAGGAAAACCATCCCGATTGCTCGGTGCCTCCACATGAGACCTAAAACCTTGTACTGAAGCCCTTCTCTCACCCCTTCCCATTTATAACCCCCCGGTCTTTTCTTGCCTGGTCTGCTGTCATTTAGAGCAACTTTTTCATGCCAGGTGGGTGACCTGGACCCGCCCAGACTGTGCCCTCTGAACTCCTCCATCAGCCCTGAACTTGCTGAGCTCTGCTGCTCTTTGTGGGGGGGCAGGTTTGAGTGCCCACAAACACTGCTTGCAATCTGTTTACATCTCTGTCTGGGGGCTCTGCATGCAAACCCTGGAAGGCTGATACTTGTTGTTTGTTGATTCAAAGCCACTTAAGCCAGTGAAACTGCACCTTCAATCAGGCAGATTTTATCTTAATGCATTTCTGGGATATGTTCTAGTCTTCCACAATAAGGCAGCCCTCCAGGAACAATATGCTGTCTCGTGGGTAACACTGCTCATTTGCCCGAATGTCATCTGCCACAGCCAATTTGGATCAGGTTTTGGATATCTCCATTGTAAAGTATTTTCAAGTGTTTCTGAAGAATAACAGCCCCTTAGCATAGTCTGAGAGAGCCTCCAAGATAATAACTAATGCACCATGGGCAAATTTAACTTTTTCTATGCCTATAACCAGTCAGAAGCTCTCCACTCCAGATACTCCTTGTCCCTTACTGAAATTGGCATTATGTATGCAGTGCCAATTTTCAGTTTTTGCTTATACTCAGACACCCAAAATAATTCCAGTCAGTCCAGTAGGAGCTAGCATAGTTAAGTGTTCAGACACACACTTGAGGCAACTGAAATGCACCTGAGACTGTTTAAAACATGGAATCGACCATCACCTTCCATTTGACATAAACAGCATGGTTATTTCTAACAGAGTTCTATAAGGAAAGCAATTCTGTCAGATAATTGATATCACATTAACTTCAAACTTTCCAATACATCCCAGTTAATCACCACCACCTTCTCTGTCTTTTGACAGACACACACAAATATCATTCCATTAGGCTATGTGCCACATGTCTTAACATGTCTGTCAACCTAATTTGTCAATAAACACTTTTTATAATAGAGCTTTGGGCATAAACATAAACACTATATAGGGTGTTTCTATCCAACAAGCACCATGACAAGTTCTGCTTCTTGTGCCTGGGAGAAGATAACTGCTGGTTAGACATCCTAGTTATAGCAGGCATGGTCTCTGAATAAGCCTCTATTCTGCAATTTTATTTTTCTGTGAAAAGGACAATGATTTGTGTGGGTTTATCTCATAAAGTCTCCATGAAATCTGCCAGGTCACCTACATTTATCTTCATTGGGAATAATGCTGTAACACTACTGACATGACTTTTTTCAAGGAGCTACATAGATGCAGTTCTCTTCTTTGCAGAATTAATCTTTTTGAAAGCTGTCGGAATTTTTAGACCTGTGAAAACTGGTGGTTTGGAGCTCTGTCATCTCCTTTCTTTTTCACCTTGGATATAAGAGCAGCTTTCTCAACATAGCAGACCAGTTCTTTTGCCTTTGTTTTACCTTGGCAGTTAGCGAGGCACCCCACTGATACAAACAATCTCATATATTGCAAAGACTTTGCAAATCTCCACACAGCACTATTTTTAGTTTGGTTATCAAACAAATAGAACAGTTGTTTATGGAGAATGAAAACAAACTCCCTTTTTAAAGCATGTTTTGTCATAAGCCAAAGATGATATTGCACAAAATCTTTCATCTCTTAAATCAAGGGACTGTCACATGGGCACTCTGCTCTACTTCTCCCAGAGGTCATTTCCTCCCATGTACAACCACCAGAATGTCCTCCCTTCACTTCCTTAATATCCATTAGCAATATGCAATGAATAATTGCACCTAAAAAAACCCCCAACCCTTCAAGCCAGTTTTGGGGTAGCTTTAAGCTGCCTTTCGTGCAATAAGGGCTTTGGCCTTTTTGATAATTTAATCACATGTTTGGCTTTGCCCTGCATTTGATTGCTAGTCTTCCATCTGTTCTGTACTCTCAACTGGAAAGGAGGCAAGCCAGGACCACATAAGCAGGAAGAGCTCCCAGGGCCTGCTTCCAGAAAAAAAAACCACTACAAAACACCACACTTAGAGAAGTCACCACTAATTCTGTCCTTGTGTGATTTGCCCACCAACACACTCTTGCAAACTTGGATCTGACTTTTTTTTCAAAACCATGTTCATGTATATACTAAACCTCCTTGGTTTACTTTTGCAGACGGTGTCATTCAAAAAAAACTACTTGGTCTTTGGACAGCAGAGTGTCAGAGTCTGTTCTAGACGTTAACTGGTGCCCAGGGCTGAGGGCTATGAACAAAGCCTGCTGTAGAGACAGTTTGCTTTACTTAATGGAAGTTAAGCATCTAAATAAAGACTTGAACTTTGATGCCTCAATTCCCACATGAAAAATGATGAAATGGGATCAGTGAGAAGCTGGGGAAAGCGCAAAGGAAAACACTACTCAAGAGGAAAGTACTGCAGCCTGGGAGCATAATTTGCCCTCACGCACCTTGAAAAAACACAGCTCTGCAGCTCCAAAGAAAGGCTTCATTCTTCCATGTGACCTGCAATATTGCCAAACAACTCAGACCACAGCCATCATAATGTAGCTGTCGGTCTCATGGCCTGTGTATCAACTCCAGTCCACTCAAAATTCCTAATCCACATTCCCTTTCCCTGGACAGCAGGCCTGGGCAACATATCCATCCCCATTTCTGCCCCATGCAGCAGGAGCTGCTTATACTGGTCTCCCTGACTTCATCCAGGATATGCAGGGGAGAGAATATGATAGAAAGAAGAGAGAGGACAGAGGCTTCAGGAAAGCTGGGGGGAATTTGAAGAGGATCTGGATCTAGTCCCTGTGGCTGCCTATAGTGGACCAGTCTCATAAGAGGCATGATGATCCTTAATTAAATGAAACAGACAAAATTATGGTGCAACCAGTATACCAGAGTGACATCCCAAATTAGACAGGAGCTGAGAGCAACAGCACTGTATATTAAATAAGGCTTGCAGCACTAAGACCTAGATTTCAGAGGAACCCCAGAGCAAGAGAACAATGCTATTTCAAATGTATCCAGTGTCAGAGGCAGTCCAGCAAGATGGACTGTAAGCCCTAGGCTAACTCTGCCTGCAATAATCTGCAGGCTTGACTCTGTGACAGATTGAAATGCAGTAACAGTGTTTATGCAACTAAATCTTGTTCTAATCTATTAGTTTATGTAACCTTTGCTCATGGTCGTACTGACTCATAGGTCTCAGGAATCTAATGAAAATCTCCTTTAACTCTCTCCCATCTTTCCACCCCTGGTTGCCCAATAGATTGTCAGAGATCTTGTTCATTCTCTTTGAGGAAAAATTTTGTTGGCAATGGGAAAAAGGTATCAATTAAATTTCTCAAAAATCAGTATACTTCTCCATACATACAAATGAAGTTATATAATAAGTTCACCCATGGTGTGCAGGTGTCCTTCAGGTTAGCATTTCCAGCTACAGACTGTACCATTTGAGCCCCAGGCTGGGAGAGGCAGAGAAATTCTTTGCTTAGCTCCTACAGAGAAAACATACTGCTTTCTAACATTTGGACTTCTTTTTTTCTGAGTAAAGCAAGGCAGCAATATCTGTGTCAGTGACACTGATTGTTCCTAGCCTGAAAGATTTACTTTCATCCTTCTCATATTTCTTGTATTCCCTAGAACATTTTCACATCTATTTTAAGTGAAGAGCTAACCACAGGAACAGTGTGCAGCATTCTTTCTGCAGCAGTCACAACTCACACAAAACATGCCCACATCAGCTTCTTTTATCCCTTCCTGGCTAGGCTCTAACCAAGATTTTTGAAAGGATTCCAGTTAGGATCAATCCTTTTTGAGTTTTTTGGGTTGTGGAATTTTTTTTTGTTTGGTTGGGGGCTTTTTGTTTGGTTTTTTTTTTTTAGGGGATTTTTTTGTTGTTGTTTTGGCTTGGGGGGTTTTTTGCTTTGTTTTTTGTTGTTTTTTGGGTTTTTTTGCTGCCACTGGAATAGTTCACATAGCTGCTGCAATGTTGCCCTCATGACACTTGTTAAGTACCCTATACCTGATTTAATTTCTAACCCTTTGTCTTGAGGATTCATACACAGGCCAAACCTGATTGATATCAACTGGAATTAAAAGTATTTGGAGCCAAACCTCATTTTATTGGGTGCATTTAGGAGATACATAATATACATATTTATGTATGATACACAATTATGTATTTTTGATGCATGCTGAACACTATCAGTACTAGATAAATATTCTGTAAACAGATCAGGCATTCCTTATTACTTTTTGCAGAAGCAGTGTAAGAATAGGTGGCATGCCTTTTTCTATTAAGTTCCTTTACACCTGGGATGGTGCCCCAGTGGATTCTTGGTCGTGTTGAAGCGTTTATTCTGGCAGAGCCAGAAGCTGTGTCCCAGTGAGGTCGGTCACGTTCCAGCACTGCCCTGTGGGGCCCCTTGCCAAGGAAATCCAGCAGGGACCGCCCCAGGATGGCGCCCGCTGGCCACCTCCTGGCCACTTGGCAAAGACAAAGGCATCACTTACCCACGTGAAATAACAACTTAATTATATGAAAGGTTTACTCCTTTTTTCCTACACTCAGCATTTTAATTTTTTTTCTTACATCTTTGACCCTCAAGATCTCCCTACAGTCTTTCCCAGGCTTTTGAGCAACTTTTATTTCTTTTTAAGCACAAAAACGTATGGGATGACACCTGTAAGTGTTGCTGCTATACAGAGAGCGGTTTTAGGTGCATGTGCCTGCAGAAACATCTTTGAGTTAGAGCAAACAGATCTTCAGCTTTCAGTATCTGATTGCAGATGTAAATGCTTCCAAAAAGAAACATCACCTTTTGCTCTCCGTTAAAAGTTTGCATCCCATAAGGCTGTACCAGTGAGGGCTGTAATATACACAGTGTAATTGCTGTGCCATATGTCTGATTTTGTGCTTTCCTGCCAATCTAAAAATGGATTACTGTCTACGGATTCACCTGCCTGCTCAACAATCCCTCCCCATTTGTCTTACTCACATTATGTCTGGCCTAAACGCATTATCGCTCACTCAGAGAGGGTGAGGCTTAGGAAAAGCTGTCTAAAATAAACATTAGTCTTGCCTTAGAGCAACTTCTGTTGTTCACTTCAGGTCTGTGACCAGTTGATTTTTCATGTGTACACACATAATCTTGCAAGGCCCTGCCGAAGTTATGGAGTTTAGATGATTCTTATCAAAGCCAAGTGGTGTACAAAACTGGAACAAAACTCCAGATACTGCCCCCAAAAAGCTTTAAAGCCAAGCAAGCCAGATCTTCACAAGTAGTTTCTCTGCAAAAGTCTCTACAGGACTTGTGCATATTGAACTTGGAGTTTATTAATAAAGTCATTTTAAAAGGAATATTTTGTACTCTTATTTTCTTAAAACAGCAACAGCCAGCTGCTAACTTTCTTAATGCAATTTACATTAGCAAAAAACCCTTGCAACCATAAGAACACGTTCTAGTAAAAGCAAACTTTACTATTATAAAACACGGGAAGGAAAAGTCATTTGAAAGGAATCAAAGTTCTCATTTTTTCCATTTTGCTTCATACATTAAAGAAAGTTCATCTTAAAAAGGATTTTTTGTGTTGCTCTGTTATATACACCAAAGCCCAGCTTTGGACAGGAGGTGGTGCTATAGCTCCCGTAAATTTTGTTGTTCAGCAACACCAACAGCTAAAGCTTACTAGAAGCAAAAGGAAAAGGCTAAAAAAGAGAAACATTCTGAATCCTGTAGAAGTGCTGGCATGCAGACTTTACCTACAGATGCTTCCATATCAGTAGGTATACTGTAACTGCTAAAAAGGTCTGTAAGAAGGCATTAAAGTGTTTGTCAGGGATTTCAAATACCTAGCAAGAGATGACTATCAAATCACAGGAAAAAAGCCTGTCTTGCACAGCTCTGTGCAAGCTCTAAGAGTTTTTCATGTGGCCGAGGCTCAGTTGACCAGTTCTGTGCCACAAGGAAACTGATGGAACTGTGGAAGATTTTTGCAGGTCCAGAGAGAGCATCCTGTCTGCCCCTCCCTGAAGAATGTCAAGGTCAGTTGCAGTCTCAGGAGTTTTACTGGGCTAAGATGAAACGCCAGAGTAGGAATCCAAACCCCGTGACTAGGTTAATGCTATTTCCCCCCTCCCCTTTCTTCTGTTGCTGTCTTTCTCCTCGTGCCCATCTAGAAGCACCAAACATGGCATCTTTTGAAGATTTTTTTCCTGTTATCCATGTTGCCCTGTCTCTATTCCCATCTCACACCTGTAATTTTACTGGGAGAGCTATTCCTGATTGCAGTCTGCTTGAAGCTGACTACCATCGACAGCCAAGCTGAGAGAAAACAATTGTGGAAGACTCGTTCCCTTCTGGATGCACTTCCTCTCCCATTCTCATCTTTTCTTTGGAAAGGAAAATAACAATTAACTCCCAGAATGAATCCAAAGGTGTTTTGTAACAGAGATCTTTCTTTCTCATATTCTTTTCTGAAACAGTCAATTATCCATAACCTGCTAAAGCCAAGAACTGGGTGTCAGACCAAGGCCAACAGTAGATTGTGGGACAAATCCTTATCTCAGTTACACAAGCGTGGATCTGGAGGGACTCCAGTTATTAAACAATCTATAAAATAAGGATAACAATAACTATTATTTCAAAAAGGTTTTGTGATGGTTAACTACCAGTAATTAATGCTGGTTTAGAAATCAGGAAATGATTGCCTGGAAATGAAAAGCACTATAGAAATTCTAAGTACTCATTATTTCTGCCATTTGCAATTACACTTTTCAATGAAATCTATTTGTTGTAGTCAGGGTGCCCATCAATGCTCCCTGCAGACCCTAATCTATTGTTCCTGAATAATTCACCACTTTCAATAACATTAGTTCACATTTAATTAGAAAAAAAAGTTTACCTCTTTCTAGATGCCATTAGAGGTGAAGGTACCACCAACATCAAAGTCAAAATTCCCAAACACAAGGGAGTGGGTGTGAAGGCAGAACAACTTGAACATACTTCACTTGAAATGGCTGGATTTAAAGATCATTCTAGGGCTGCAAAATGGGATTAAAAAAAAATAAAACCTTTTTATTGAAAGCAATCTGTTGAAACTTCAAGATTATTAATAAATTATAGGTGGGGTTAGACCTCAGAGTAAAATGATGCTATAATTACTTACCTTCCTAAAGACCTATTGATGCTTGTGATCCTACAGCTCTATCTTCTTTAAATGCTTTTCTATCCTTTATCAAGCGATGTTCCTACAAACAGCATTAAGTAATTACATGCAATCAAATTAATTGTAAACCAGAATTGTAAGAAAGGGTTTATATTTCAAGCAAATATTCCAAAGATTTTTTTAAAGATATCCAATTTTAAAAAAACATACGTTGAATTTCATCCAGTCTAGTGGAAATTACATGAATGTATGATAACAAATTATTTGCTGTTGCTTAGATAGTTGTCAAATGAGCAATGTGACATCACTGCTTTTAAGATAACACACTTTAGAAAATTGTTTTGTGACAGAATTTTTAAGTAGTCTTTTAAAGCTCAAGGTTTTACAGTAAGATGTCCCTGGATAGGGACACTGAAAAATGTGTCTGTTACAAAATATGAACCAGAAACATAGAACATTTATAGTTCAATATCTAGGTCCACAAAACATTAAACCCTCAGCTGTTCCAGGGATTTGGGCTCGGTAGGAGGCTGGCAACCAGAGATAAAGGAGGGTATAGCTGTGTTTCATGTCCTGTATTTATTCTGATTTCCAGCTGTTGCAAGAACTCAGCACAGCAAGACTGGAAACAGGAACTTCATAGTAGAGCAGAGACTCAAAATTAAAGCTCCCTGCTCAGCAGCTCTGCCATTAACTCCTTCCACAGGAACTTGGAGAGGGCGAGATCTGCCCCTCCAGGTCACGCTGTGCCATCCACTGGCTCACAGAAACAGGAGCTGAATCAGCAGGTTGTTACTGGGTATTGCTTCCCAGATGTCCAACTTCCCACGCCTCCACCCAAGCAGCACAGCCTGTATGGGAGACAGTGCATCTGGCACGGATCGTTTTACTGTTCAACAGTGCTCTGGAAAGCACTCAGACGTCTATGTCTGTGCAGCACCCCTCACACAGCCCAAAAGTGAGCTCAAGCGAGAACACGGCAAGAAAATGTAGACAGTTGTCCTTCCACACAACTCAAAACTTTTGGTTGCCTCAGACTTGCTTATAGACACTATCCTGACAAGTGCAAAACTGCTGAGCAAAACACCTCTACTGCAGTGTTTGCAGTAATTCAACGGAGAAATAAGAGTAGCAAAAGCACTGACTCTGCAATATTTATTTAATAATTATCTTACAAGTATAAAATTAAAATATATGAAGCTTTTCCTTTTTAGAGTAAAAATTATCTAAATACTTCTTCTTCCAGAGGACTCAAAAAATAATAGAAAAAGTGTAACCACGCTATATTTACAGCAGAACATTTTAAATGCAATGAAAATAATTCCAAGATTCCACAGAAATGGAGCATATTTCATTAGGATCCTACTGGTTTTAATTCCTATGCATGTCTTTGGCCTTTAGAGTAAAAAACACTATGCAATATACATGCAACAGTTGTGACGAGAACATGTAATACAAACAGCTGTTAGATTTAAGGTATAGGTTCTTGTCATACTGGCTGTGAAAGAAGCATTATCAGACAAGAAGTGATGGCAAATACTTTGTTTTTCTGAACTATGCATGAGTGATCTTGTTGGTTAAGATCTGTTCGGTGGTATTTATTACACACTTCAGAGATTGAAGATCATTACGTTCAGAAATACAAATAGGAAAGGCTGTAATTGCAATTGTCTAAGGAGATATGTGATCCTTTGTGCTTACATATTTTGTTAAAGGTATAAAAGAAATGCACGCTACTTTCTTGCCCACACGAATATTCAGAATTAAGCTACTAATATCGAAGTATTTTTCTGAGCATAACTGTAGTTTTTGGAGTTCCCTCACACAGTCAGCATCGCACAGGTGTTTTTTTAGGGCTGACGGAAGATTTATGCGGCACGACGGCCGCTCCCCTGCCCGATTCCAGCCCTCCCTCCCCAGAAGATCGGCAGTGCCCGTCCCTCGCTGGCCGGGCTCGGGGAGCCTGGGGCGGCGCGGAACCTCTCCCGAACGGGGCCCTCTGCTTTTCTTCCGCCAGGCGCCAGAGATGCCTCTGTCGGAGCTGCTGCTCGCAGCCGTGTGCGACCCGCGGGGCGGCGGGGGCGGGCCGGGGAGGGGCTGCCGCGCTCGGACACCGGGGCGGCGGCGGGCACTCGCCCCGNGGGGTCCCCGGCTCCTCCCGCAGCCCCCGGCCGGGCACCTGCGGCCGCCCCGCTGGCGCTGGGGAAGGCTCCGTAAAGCATCAGCTCAAACCTGTCCCTGGGCGCCTGGCCGGCCTCCCTCCGGAGCGGGCGAGGGAAGAGGCGGCCTGTGGGCTGCAGGTCTGGCAGGCACCGCTCGGAGCACCTGACAGAGGAGAGCTCGGCTCTGGAGACAGGCGCAGCAAACCAGGAGCCTTGCCTCCAGCCCCCAGTTATTTAGCTTATACTGTACATGTGCTTTGACTGTGCCTTTATACGGCGATTAAAACTCTTGGTGGGGAACGAGCTGCTCGTAACTCCAAAAGGCTTACTGCAAAGTTTAAGTAAAGCTTATTAAAAGCATATAATCAGACAGTAAGCAAAAAGGGATGCAATCCCAGAGGGGACAGAGGATGCCTGTCAACATCTCCTCTGTGCTAGTAAACCTGGTACCTACTAAAAGGAGACAGTCCCCCAGCTCAGGTGGGGGAAGACAAAGTGGTCCAACTCCATATCCTGCTGCCATGATGAGCAAAATACAATACATCAACTTCTCATGATGACAGGTAGTTATTTTAAAAGATACATATTTTCTCCCTGCACACAATGGATTCAACTTACCTCAATAGTCTATTTTGTGACTAGTGCTACATTGTGCCCTAAGCCACTGGTTCTGTTGCTGATTTAATGAGATAAGATGGTCTAAAAGTGAGCCAAATTCTCCTTACTCTCATTAAATTACAGATAATTTCACTGAAATGAGTAAAACTTTACCTTACATCTACAGCTGTGTAGTTAAAAAAAACCCAGAATTTGAGTCAATGGCTATGGGTGTCACAAATACTTAACATCATTCTGCAGTGAACAAATTCAGTACATACAGGCTCATTAACAAAGAGACTGGAAACTCATTCTCTTACTCCAAAATCAGTGCACACGTCATCTTACTGTCCCATAACGGTACATGGTGACAAACTGGCTACAGGGGAATACAGGACTGTATTAAACAAAGACCTGTTCAGCTTGCTCGAAATGTTAACCTTTCAGATACTTACGTCAGACAGTAAAACTACCAGCCATATAGACATTGGTGTTGTTTATAGTGCACCTTGTGCACTATAGTGCACCTATAGTGCATATGAAGGAAACCATTAATTTCTATTATGTTCATAGGCATTAAGCTAAAGCATTTTTTCTGCATCTGGCCTTCTGAGATGCAATGTCAGTCTGACTGAAGACGTATTTGAGCATGCCCCACAAAACTAAAAGGAACAAACACACAAAATTCCCATGCTCATATGCATTTCCTCATACTGTGCATTCTTATCAAGGAAAACCAATTTACCCATGTGGCACAATCAGACTTGTCTCTCTATTATTAACCCATACCAAAGAGGTGCTTGTTTCCTGTTCCTCGGAATAAGGATTGCATTAATAGTCTGGCTAAATGCTGGAACCTACTCAGTTCACCTACCAGTTGCAAGGACAGCAAAGTGCTGTTGCTGCGGTACAGGCGTGAGCAGGGTGGCTGCTCCGTGGTGGTGGTGGGAGACAGGAGTGAGTATGTAACTCAGGGAAGCAGCCAGCCACTTCCTGCAGAGGGCTAAGGCAACACACCTGGAGGGGAGCTGCAAAACCAACTTGGCTCTGCTGACTCTACCAAACGCAGGAAAATGAGTCAGGATCAGATTAAGGCCTTTGAGGCACTATGGCCAGGGTAATTTTACAGCACAAGGTAATTACTTAAGTGTTCTGTAGCTGAAGGACATTTCATGGCACTGTAACAGTGCAACACTGAAAAAGATCAGCAATGCATGTACTTGCAACTCACCTCCCATACTCTTTATAGCTCTAATCAATAAACTAAATTACATGAAATTAGTTTTGAATTATTCAAAACTATCACTAGTGTTGACTGATTATTTCGTGCTTGTATTTTCTTTATTTACTTGTACTATTATATAGAGATGGCTAACTGCAAGGTACCTAGCAAGCACAGACAGATACAAAGAAAAAGGAATAAAGAATAATCACAGTTATCTCTACCTAAAAGCAGAGAAGAGGAAAAAAATTCAATACCATTTGTGAGAAAATGCCAGGTCGTTTAGCTGCTTCAGTTTCAGGGGAGACCCTGAGAAGTGTCAGCACCCAGTACTCAGCTGATCCTGAGCTGCCTCCCATGGCCACAGAGCGGAAGATAATGCTGGAGTTTAGGCTCATTTTCAGACAGAGGATATTCTGGTAGGATCTCTCCTCAGTTGAGATCTAGTCACAACTCAATGCACCAGTTACAGTTTAGTGGTAGGACAAGGCAGGCTGGGTATAAGGTACAGAGCAAAATGATCTTTGCAGCCTTGCACTCCAGCATTCTCAGCAAACATGTAAAAGCAATGAACTGAGCCCATTATCAATTGTCTACCTTTGGTCTAACGAGAAATTCTCACAACAGAATTTCTCATATTCATATTAAAAACATTTATTAAGTTTTATTTGGGTTTTGGTTCGTTCACAGTAACTATACAAGATTTTGTTGTACTTTAAGTACTCACGATTCAGGAAACTCTGTTTAATGGACATTTAACTTTGACTTCACAGATCGGGAAACACACGCATCCTTAGAAAGAAAACAACCCATAGCTTTACTTTGTTCCTTGTGCCAGGGTCTAGACTCAATTCAACATAGATGAATAGTTGGAAGAACAAACCAAAATAATGGTACCTTTCATATCAGGTGCTCCTGGGTTCTCTTTTTCTTCTGTTATGCAAGCTCTAGCACTTCTGCCATGCTAAGGTAAATGCTAATGCAAAACAAGAGCCTGAATGATTCTTTGGGGTTTGGGTTTTTTCCATGTCTGTAGTCTCTTACATTGCAGTAACTGCCAGTGCATCTGAACGCTGTGATCTCTTACTGCCATTGTCCTATGTCTTTAGGTGTTGCACCATGCTAAAACATAACAAAATGTGCATGTGAGCTGAACGCTTCATTTAAAAATCATTTTGGAATGTATTTGTTAGCTTTAATATTCCTGTCTACACCCAAAATATACTTAACTTTGATCTTCCTATGATGTTTTATGTGCTTTTATGTTTGAACAGAACAAGCAGTTGCTGTGGCTGGAGGTATAATAGGAGGGATCCTTTTATTTGTTCTCCTTGGAATAACTGTCTATCTGCTCTGGAAAAAATTTAGCCGCCTCGTTTCTTATGAAAAGCTCATCAATCCTGTCAAAACAACAAGTGCAAATGCCATTTTTCAGGATCAGGCAAATTCTGAAATTCAACTAAAAATCACAAGGTACTTATTTTCATTTTGTTTTTAAAGCATACACTACGTAATTCATTTCAACTTGTCAAATCTCAAATGAGCAGGTAATCCAAATATATGCATGTACAGAAATAAAGGAAATCCCTAAATTATATGAAAACATCAGTCATGTTCTGTTTTGTTCCTTTAGGAAAAGGATAATCTAACTACAAAAGTGATTATTATTTCTGATTTATTTAAAAGAGAGAATATATTCAAGTGTAATTGGTGCATGGATAGCTTTATCTGTTACTTAGACAAACCCAGCCTATGTTTCAGAGTAATTTCTAGTCTAATAACAAAAACAATAGGACTTCAGTTCAGGGAGGAGACTCTCTTAGAGCATTACTCATTGCAGGGGGTTTGGGCTCCAAAACAAGCAGCTGCAGTTAATTCTTCATTTCCTTTGAAGGATAAGTTCTAAAGGGAAGGAAAGGGGGAAAGAAGAATCTGTCAGAAGATTTAAGACCTAATGTGCCTCACTGGATTTTTATGCACTAAACAAATAAAATCAATCGCAAAACAATGCATATTTAACACTTTTTACCTTTGCATGTCTGTAGAATTTCTACATTGTGACATAAGAACAGTAAACTTACTACTGTTACCAAGTTTGGTTTCCCCATTTAAACCAGAAGTGTCAGTAGGTGCTGTTGTCTTGAGCAGATCCAGAAGTGTTCCATTTATCATTCCACCAACACTGCATGGGCGAGACTGGATTCACCTGACGAATGAAGAGCAGGTTCAGGAAGACAGAGACCCCTACATGGCCCCTCAGTCCGGGCCATGGTCATCATTTCATTCTCTGGGTATGGCATTGCAAAAATGGGACTCTTTTTAAGGGTACTCCTTTAAAGGATGGCTTTATTATTATGGAGCATTTTTCTTGAGGGCACACCAGGTATAGCGTTCCACAGCACAAGCCCTAAACACTCTCTGCATTTTTGTTTTTTACATATAAGAATTGGGCAAGAATGTAGTCATTTCGGTCCCCGTGCTGTGGCACCTTGCACATTTGGCAGACAAAGCAATCTCTACTCCCATGTTTTGTAAAGGCCAGGAAGTGTCTGTTGGCCCCAGAAACAGCAGAGTCGCCAGCCGCAGACTGTGACAACAAATACCTAGAACTAACCAGGTACAATCACAGGAATAAGAGGAAGAAAAGTGGTGCAGCCTACAATTACTCCCCCAAATTTGGAGGGAAAAGAAAATAAAATATGAAATTCTTACCAAAAAATTGAATGTTAATAAAGAGATTAATCTGATTTGCCCTAATACAGCAGTGGTTATAAAAATGCCTGCAATGGTTCTTGAGACTAATCTGAGGGTGCTTGTTGTGTCTTTTCTTGAAGCTGGAGCTTATGTTGTAGGAACCATCAACCCAGACCTGTACAAGTTTCCTGTAGACAAAAGCGAAACAGATTTTCCTGATGGCAACATTGGCCGCCTCTGGTTCTCCATAGAATACGAGCAAGAGTCAGAAAGGCTCCTCGTCTCCTTGATCAAAGTCAGAAAGCTGCAGCCTCCTGCTGATTCCTGTAGCCCATTTGTGAAAATCTACCTGCTGCCTGATGAAAGAAGCTACCTGCAGTCCAAAACAAAATGTAAAACTCTTAACCCGCAGTTTGATGAAAACTTTGTTTTCCAGGTACTTTTCCTTTTGATGAGGCACATTTTTGTTCGCAAATATTAACTTGCCAAACTACTGTACATGTTTGTAGAAAATTAACGTTCACAGTGCTTCTACCAAGACAGTTGTTTCCACCAGAGACAGGGATTTTTACTGGGGCTTCTGGAGATCCTGGAATTAGAGGGCTCCAGAACTGACCTTACTTCTGGTTTGCATCAAAGTTAAGAATTCCAGAACTTGCCCCGGGAATAATGAAAACTCCAGTTTGAACTACAGCTGAGCAGTTCAGCCCAGCAGCTCTAGAAGTCCAGAAGGAGCCAATACTGATCTAATGCTTTCATAGCTTCAGTTTCTTTGCTGTGGAAGTAGGCTAAACAGCAGAACTTGGGAGGTATGTCTGGGCTGCTATTTGTATAGTACTGTAAATCTTGGCTTCCCATGCTAAGAGGCTTTCAGCACACATCACAATACAAAAGCTTTAAAAGCAAAAAAAGGTTGTGTTTCAGACAACTGAAAAAATGTTTGGAGATTCTAAACGTTTGTGTCAGAAAGTGAATGCATCACAGCACTAGATCCATATGAGCTAAAAAACCACCAGTTAACTTCACTGCTTTCGAATGAACACGTATTTTAGCTTGGATCTTGACTTCTGCATAGCTAAACCTTAAGGCAAATGTTAGAAGTAGACTTCAAATAATTAAAGGAAATCTCCACCTACACTTAACAAGCTTTGAAAAATATTTCCTTTGAAGTCATGCTAGAGCAGAAAAGTGTCAGATGTTTTAAAATTATTATATTCTCAATTTCCTGTACAGGTTTCCAGTAAAATGTTGCTACAAAGGACGCTTAAGTTTTTGGTTTATCATGTTGATAAACAGAAGAAGCATCATCTCCTAGGCCAAGTTATCTTCCCACTAAAAAATGAAGCATTAACTGAGGACAACAAACTAGTCATATGGAGAGATCTGGAGAAAGAAAACTTGGAGGTATGTGACACCAGGCTGCTTGGCAGTGGAACTTCTGCCGTCTTACAAGTATTAGAAGGATATAGCTGAAGTAGAAGTATGTTCTACCAAGTACCTCAAATGCAAAAGTACTTCATAAACATTTGGAATCAAAATTCCCATCTTACCAACCTGCAGATCCATAGCTGTTGTAAAGGGATTACCCAGCTGCTTAGAAACAGTCACATGAATTAGGAGGTAGTTAAATAAGTTTTGTTATTTGCTTCTCTTTTGAATTAGTAAGAGCAGAAAAGAGCAGATGAGAGCAGAAGAGGCAAGGAAGTAGATAACACCTGGAAAAGAGTAATTCCAAGGCTTGGGAAGGCTGATTAATTGGTTCCATCAAATGTTACAACAGCACAAAGCCATTACAAGTCACTCACGTGCCTTAGTGTGACAGAAACCATTAGTATGAAAAAGGATTTTTCTCCCAGTTTGTCCACATGACAAGAGAGTCTCTCAGATGTATTTGACATGTGGTGTTCTGCTTCCAAAGCCTCCTTCGGAGTATGGTGACATCCAGTTCTCCCTGAGCTACAATGACTACCTGGGCCGTCTCACTGTGGTGGTTCTGAGGGCAAGGGGATTAAAGCTCCAGGAGGAGAGCCCTGCTGTCGGTAAGTGGGATTTCCTCCCTGCTATCAGCTCCCCAATTCCTGTTCTCATTTGCTCCTTCCTCATCTGTCCACCCGGGCTTGTGCTGTGGGACTCTTGACAGGAACAAATAAACATCCTGGTGATTTGAGTAGAAACAAGCCAGATTTTGCCCTGGGGCAATTAGATTTTGATAGCTTAGTTCTGCTATGTTTGGGGTTTGTTTCATAATAAATGGTTTGTCTCGTGGCAATCGGTGGCAACCTTTTTCTCCTGTTTTAGTTCGGTGAGCAACCTCCTTTTGCTGCACTCCAGTCCAGAGAAGGCAAGCATTTCAGGGGATTTTAACAGTTGCCTCAAGTCAAATTCCGAGAGAGAACAGCTGCAGGACAATCACTTATGCTGAACAGCTGTCCTGGGAAGAACTGAGTTGGGAAAAAAACCCCCATTTTAGGACAGCCTGGCTATTGTTCAAAGGACCATGGCATGGAGTCACAATTTTCTCCCTTAGTGCAAAGGGCTTTTTCTGGTATGCTATACTCATGTGTCCTTGGACTCAGAGCTTACCTCAAAATGCTATTTAAAATCTAAACACTCAAAAAGATGGAAGAATCAACTTGTATTTCAGTCTGTAGTGATTTCTTGCAGGGCTTTGAAGCTAAACAATATAAATGCAAAATACACCTACCATTTAAAAAGAAAAGAGGTTTAGTCCTCTATATACACTCATCAACTATGAAGTCTTTTTGACTAAATAAATTAGGCCTTCAAAAAAGTCTCCATTAGATGAAGGGAAAGCGCAGAAATGTAAGATCAAGGATGCAGGGTAAGAATATGACTGCTTATTTTAACAGCACTTAAAACTGGAAAGTGCATTGCAGAACTGCACCCTCGGTACTTTGTGTACTCACTGCTTTATGTTATGCGGTCATGTGTGTTCCATGGATTTTTCACAATCTGATTTTGTACTTGATACTGACTCCTGAAAGGAAGAAATTCCTTAAGCTGTCTCCCAACTGCTTCTTGAAGATGTGTTTTCGTCTTGAATTTCTTTTTCTCCAAGGTGTGTATGTCAAAGTCTCACTGATGAACCATAATAAATTCATCAAAAGTAAAAAGACGGCAGCTCTTCTGGGAACTCCCAATCCTGTGTACAATGAAACCTTCAGTTTCAAGGCAGATCAGAGAGAGCTGGATACAGCAAGCCTGAGTCTATCTGTGCTCCAGAGTAACAAAGGAGAAAGTAAGTGAAATAAATTATTACAGTCAAGGTGTCAAATCTCTTACATATTTGAGACATGTTCAAACCTGAGAGGAACTAATTCCTTTTCAGCAATAATCACAAAACATATAAGAGTTCTGGGGTATTTCAAAAGCTGTCTCCTTAAAAGCAGAACATCTTATTTGTAGTTAAGCATATGTCTCTCTTTCAGAGGCTAAAGATAAATTTCATGGCAGACGTGAATAAAATCACTGTAGACTGATCAATGTCAGTACAAGGTGCTGTCCTTTTGTTTCATTCCACTATCCTATTAAGACAAGCTTATGTGAACACTTGAGTGTATACCACACAACCTCCAAAATTTTGTGGCCACTGACTCTTTCCAAGCAAATTTGAAAGAGGAATAGGAATTTTCATTCTCTCAGCAGTTCAAGCAGTGAGACAGAAGAAAGAGAGACTAGCAAACGTTCCCATTCCCTGGCAGAAAACCTGATGCTTGAGGCCTCTTACTAATTGTCAGACAATCCATTCAGGAATCCTGCTTAGAGAAGCAAATCAGAATTCAGTATTTCCAGTGCTCACAAGAAAAACATCTTCCTTTCAGTGCAAGTATGATCTCAATAATTTTCCTCAGTCACAGCTGAAAAGTCCAGGCCTGAAGAAACAATCTGCTCCTTGGCAGAGGGGGGTCAGTGGCAACTCACATTACAGCTCCCAGCTGTCCCAGTAACTGCATTCATTTTTTCCCAAGCCACAGCACATATGAATCCTACTGAGGTTGCTGATGCCCAAAATTAGGGCACACTTCCACAGTAAACCTGAGGCAAAGGGGCGGGGTAGATACAGATATTTGTGCCTTGAACATATTTCAGTTTAACTGCACACAAAAGGACAGGCCTGCATTGACTAAATACCCACTTACTGCAGTACCTTTCCATGCTGAACCTTAGCAGGTAGAAGCTACAGAACCTGAAATCCAGTTATTTCCTTAAGGAATATTTTGGTTTAAAAATAACTTTCAGAACAGGCATTACTTGGAGAAATACAGGCTGATACTCTAATTTGACAAGGATTTCAG
This sequence comes from Machaerirhynchus nigripectus, assembly GCA_013397975.1. Classification (NCBI taxonomy): domain Eukaryota; kingdom Metazoa; phylum Chordata; class Aves; order Passeriformes; family Dicruridae; genus Machaerirhynchus; species Machaerirhynchus nigripectus. Next base: position 1,619,266 of record VZRQ01009973.1, read on the forward strand.
AGAAGCATCACAGGTGTTCAACACTAACTGCTTCCTTTTTCTCACAGAAACGCTTCTGCTGGGACGAGTAGTAGTTGGGCCTTTCATGTACACACGTGGCAAAGAACTGGAACACTGGAATGAGATGATCAGCAAGCCCAAGGAGCTGGTTAAACGATGGCATGCTCTCTGCCACAGCTCGTGAACAGTGCTGAGAAACCACCAACCTTAACATGGAAAAGTCCTTACTATCTTTCCCATCTAAAAGGCACAAAAATACTTGCTAAGATTTTGTACCCTAAGTAGAAAAGAATAAATAAATAATTTCCTTGATCAAACACAAATAGAAGATTTGGTCCCTGGTAGGCTGGAACTCTCTCTTTCCTCTATTCAAAATATCTGTTCAAATAAATTAACACACAGCACAGTAAACAAAATAGGAACCCAAACATGATCTCACAGTATTAGTTATTTTGACTGGTAAATTCCACTTCCTGGTCATGAGTTCTGGGCACAAATGATCACACATCATGTAGGTAGAGCCCAAAATGACCAAAGAATTGCAGTGATGACACCAGGCCTATCTGTCCACTCCACCACATCACCACAGTGGCTTCATCTAAGGGGAGAGAAGCCCAGTGAGCATGCCAAAACAGACAAAGCCCAAAAGATACTGACTGACTAATACATGTAGAACTAATTTAAAATAGCAGCATTATATTTAAAGCCTCTTTTGAACAGGAAGGGTGAAGGCACTGTTTACTGGTCACACACCTAGAAGGAGCTGTTCACATCCCTCAGCACAGTGTATTTCCTGCAGTAACTGAGCTCAGTGTTTGCAGCTGATCCCAACAACAGCACTTTGTGTTGACACCAAGAGACAAGCAGAGAAGTCTTGGAGCCACAAGTGACCGGAGGCTGTTCCAGTACTGGAATACTCTGAGACAGTGAGAGGAGGACCTGTCCTGTCCTTATGTATTTCTCTCTGAACACATCTCTGCTGGAGACAGAGCACTGATTACAAGAGCCTTGGGTTTGACCTAGTACGACCACTCTTACACTGAAAATCCAATTAGCTTAAGCCCCCTGGGCATGTGTCTGCTTTAGTAGTAGAGGCTTCTTCATTAAGTAAATTACTGCTCTACAAAATAGTTCAGAGCAATTATTCTTAATCAAAATAAAATAGGACATTCTTCTCTTCTTGATTGTTCACTGGGGACCTGAGCTCTGTACCCTTCACACTGTACAGTCATAAACCAGACACACAGGCTACTGCAGCAAAACATTTTGCACAATTGTGTTCCAAGAGGACCATAACCTCTACAGCTGAAATCAAACCAACTTCCTTTCAAAGAGGATACAATATTAATTAATTAAATATCTTAAAAAAATTAGGCTTTTCTGGGGAGATTAAACCACTTTCCATTTTGATAATATTGTTATTACCTAAAGGAAATGTTATAAATGAGAAGAATCCACAGAGGAATTGTAAGATAACCGACTTCCCTGATCCACCATCTGATATGTTATATGGTACTCTCAGTCTGCCTTGCTAATTGCACCACTGGATACAAGATGAGCCTAAACTCATTACATTAAACTGAATTTTACAAAGTGCTCAACCCTCATTATATCTTTGCTAAAGGAGTAATACCAGCACCCTCAACCTCAAAGAGCTGCAGTCAAATTTCAGTCCCACAAAACTACTGCAAACCAATCTGATAAGCTAAGTTATCATATTTGCTCTGGGAAGAAAAACTACACGGTTATCACAGTTTACATATTACTAGAATAAAATAATTTTACCAAATTTTGTCCTTTATGATACAATAAGGATCTTAAAAGTAAGCAGTTAGTAGTGTTTCAGACAGTTGGTTTATGAGCTCGTGCAGGAAGATGCATGTAATGTACAGTGTCTGTTAACAAATACCTCTGAAGTGGGAAGTCACCTGTCTGACTTGATGCACAGTATGGTCCTCTTTTCTTCTTATACATTAAAGTAACAATACTTCCAGCTTGTGTGTTCAATAATTTCAGCTAAATTGTCAAGAAACATACTCTAAAATGCACTTACCAATCTACTTGTACTTACGGTCATCCAAGTGAAGCACATGACAAAGGCCCTTTTTGACTCTTCCTGAACAGGAGCCATTTCAAAGCAAGAAACATCATCAAATAAGGAGTTCTAATCCAGTGTTTTTAACTGTCACATAATGAGCAACATTCTTTACCTACCGCCTTTTATGTGACATCCATCTGATCTTGTGCTTGAGAGTTACCTTGAGCTGAAGAAGGAGGAATGATTACAACACAATTGTTTTACAAGAGAAAAGAACAGCAGCAAAATTGCTGAGAGTAAATGGCAAAAATTCTGCTGTTAGAAGAAGGAAAGAAACCACAGCAACAAAATAAAAAGACCAAGCTACAGATAGCATAAGGGATAAGACAAACAAAAATCATGTAACTAAAATATTACTGAATTCTGTCTGTCTTCCTCTAATCTGCCAAATCTGAGGAAAATTCAATTTCTCAATAGTAGTGAACTTTTCTGAGGAGAGAAAGGAAAACAGATACTGAAGAAATTGTTGGAGTTTTTTAACATAATTATTAACATAAAAATACATGTATAAAAATATACTTTATGAAAATTCATCACTATTACTCCAGCAGTATATATATTAGCAGATACTCCATACCAGTCCTTTTGATGGTTTTGCTTTTTTCATAAGTTAAAACCAAAATCCTTTATTACAATTTTTTAAGAGATTTGCTTCCTTCAGCTAAGTCATTCTTCTTTTGTTTCCCATCTGTGTGTCCTTATGGTTTTTGTTACTCAGTTAGTGCAGAGGTCACAGATCAAGATGAAAATTTAGCAGATGGAAATCCTTTTGCAAAGGATAGCTGTTCTCATCTAGCACAAAGTGGCTTCTGATTTCCAACAAATAGGATGCTTCTGTATCTGCCAGCAGCGAATGACACAGATCTGCTACTATGGTGCTGTAGGTTACATCTGAGGAGGGCACTGCAAAACACAGAACAATTCAATTTACATTTGATTTTCACAATAGCACCGAACATTCAAGTTATACCTCCATGCAAGCTCCACTGAATACCTGGAAATGAAGTTCAACATCCGAATAGAAAATTAGCTTTTATTTTTAACTACTTTTTAAAAACAATGAGCTGAGCCTGTTTCTCATTAAACTGTTAACATCTGTGAATCACATAAAACACCTCTCAAGTCAAGCAGGATGGATCAAGTGAAGCTTGTCTGAAACACAGCTCAGTGTCCCACACCACAAAAACATGCCAGCTAGTTCTAAAAGCTCCTAAGAGGTTCTATTCTGCACATAAGGAATCCATTCAGTTATTGAATATTTAGTATATAACTACAATGATTTAGTTATATAATAGGCATTCACACCATCTCACCTCCTGTTGTTGCAACCCCTCCTCTGAAATTCTGAGTTTGTCAGACAGCCACTGAAATATTCTTTGGTGCTGGTTTAGGGTTGTTTTAAACTGTCAATGATTAAAAATTTTGCTTCCATTGTGAACTTTGCTGCCTGTTCTAGGACAAGTAATTAATGAAACAGTACCTACTGATCTCTTCAGCCAGTCTGCAGGAATATTGAGGAAGATTTTTTCCATCAACTCAGACACCACGTGAACATAAATTTCACATCCTTCATCTTCTACTGTCATCAAAGCAGGTCTAGATCAGAAAACAAAGTTTCATGAAAGTTAGCTGCTATGGTTTGTTTTATATCGAAGTAAAATTTTTGAAAGCACTACAATTAATTCTTACTCTGCAACATAATACCAAAAAATAGAAAAATGAGAAAATCTCTATGTACTCATCTGTCAAATATGTAGCACTGGAATCAATTTGGGGAATATATAAGGAAATGGCCTAAAACTGAGGCAGGAGACTCAGACTGGACATTAAAAGGAAATCTTTCACTGTTAGGATGGTCAGGATTGCCCAGGGAGGTGGTAGAAATGCAAAGTAGGGAGATAAGCTTAGATGTATCACTTGGAATTGTATAATCTGTATCAGCATCACTCAACATTATCTGTCTTAATGCATCACTTTATAGCCACCTAATACCAAGGTATCTCTCTCCTACTATAACAAATACCAAGTGTTTCCACAAACCACTAACCAAAAATCCCTCCTTGGAAATACTCCAAAGGTGTTGCATTCTTACCAATCTAATCAGAGGAAAATTTCAGTGCAAAAATGACAGATTTTTCTCTGAAATAGTTGGGCATGTAAGTTCTACATCTAGACGTGTTCACATGCTGAGAATACAAACACTGGAAATCCTTATCATTTTTCTATCACCTTTTGTGCAGGAGCAAATTGAGGTCCTTCATGCCCACTGAGATGTTGTAGTCTTATGAAACACTGGGGGAACCTTTTCAGTTCAGAAAAAAACCTCTTTGCACCTAATCCTCCCTCACAGGAAAGCAAAGAGCACAAAGATGCAAGACTATTTTGCTTGGAGGAAAAACAGGAAGTCACCACCTAGGTATATAAACAGGATACTAGTATTTAAGTCAACGATTCACTAAACTCACTATGAAAGAGTTTTGATAGAATTTGAGAAAAAATTTAGATGGAAAAATTTAGATTAGAAAAAATTTACATATTCTAGGATTCTATTACATCCATGGTTGTCTCAATTAACATCCTTTAGCTACATGTCTTTCTAGTCACTAGGGTAATTACATTTCAAAAGCCCAAGATAAATGTGAGACTTGAACAATTAGTTAATAAAGATGTACCTACATCAACTGGATCCATTTAGTTTATTTTCTCTAAGTGTGAATACGTGTGTCTCACACTGCCACCTGGTGATAACTCAACTATCTCTGCTCTCCAAGAATGTTTACTGAAAACATTTGTCAATCTTATTTTGCACAGCTGAAACTGACTAATCAGTTTAAAAATATGGTTGTGCATTCACATGATTTCAGATTTAGGCTGGAACAAGATTCTCGAGGAGTTTTCCTTTGGTTCTCAAGCTTCTACTCCATCTTAGCTTTATCTGACACAGTACTGGGTAAACATCATTCCTGTATGACATAGTATTCAAAGAAATTAAAAAGTTAGATTTAAACTAAGAATATAATGTATAAATAATGACAATACAATACAGCAATTCAAGAAAAACAACTTGAAAATTCATTAGAAAGACAGGGATTGCTAACCACACCTTAAATAAAGAATTTTAGATACAGGAAAAGTTAAAAATGGAGAAAGTTTACCTCCCTAACAATACAGATTGTTTTAGTTTTTCTTTATTTACCTGTAGAATGTTTTTATTTTGTTGTATGGCAAACATCTAACACACTGTTTGTAGATCATGTTCTCGTCTGCCTGTAGTTCCAAACCACATTTGGCACAACCAGAATACGTGATCATAGGCAGAGAAGCCAAAACACACTCCAGTGAAGAGTCAGCAGAGAGGATGAATTGCTTGTACTGACCAGTGGAAATGGTAAACTTCAATTCTAAGATATGGGCTTTCACTTGAATCACTCCTACAAAAACAATTCAAATCTGAATTAAGTTTTATTTAGAACTGAAAGCAAAACCAAGGGCTACAGCTGATTCAAAACAAAAATTGCTATCAAAAACTTTCTCAGTTTTTTCCCCTTTGTTAACACATGCTTAAATTTTTAGAGACATTTTATGCAGTGAAAAATCCTTGTGGTTAAATATTATTTTTAAATGTATAAAAGTACTAAATTTTCGGGTACTATTTTAGTAGATGCCACTATAGAAGGTGCCTGAATAAGAGACAAAACTTGTGCAAAGAATTTCCAAGTGATTTTCTTCCCACTGTTTCAGGGACACTGAAAAGCATAGCTTTAACAACTTGGCTTTTCACTTTTATATATAAATTAAATGCTGCAATAACAACTTTAATCACTTCCTAGATTTAACACCAACCATAGCAATCTACTAGGTTTATCTGGGACTGTGTAAAATGTCTTGGTTCTTTAGTAAGAAGTTTTCAATAACAGCAGCTATTTTGCTTTAAGGAGTTCCAGTTTTGGAGAAACACTGACAAACTTTCAATAATTAGTCACATCATTACTAGACTGGTTGGTGTGGACAACAAAAGTCAGCGTTTCTCCCTGTGTTCCAAAGCTGTCTCTGCATGGCACCACACACCACACCTATCTCTCCACCGGGTGCATTGTACGGCCGAGTACGGAACATTTGGTTTGGCCAAGTATGGAGCAGCAGCCTCCAGAATAAATCCAGAATCCCAGATCTGGGATCCTGGGATCCCAGATCAACAGAGCATCTATTTTGCCTACTTACACATGGCACAACAGACATTACAGAGCTATGGATAACATTTACCTGAGCATTTTTCCTCCAAGTGTGCTGAGAGCCTCGTCAGCTCCATGAGGGATGTTTGACTTTTCTGAAACTTTTCTTTAAATTCAACTGCCCTTTTGTCATCATCAAACAAGCACTCATAGGATGACCATGGAGTTGTGTGCAGTTCCAAGTCACCTGAGACAGAGCTGTGTTGGACCAGAAGGTATTTGAAGTCCCATAGGTGATCTACAGAACAAAAAAGCAAACAGAAGAGTTTACTTTCTATACTGTGGTTAATTTACAGCAAGCCAAGGTCACTCCCATGATTGAGAAACACATGAGGACACATTCTCTGTTGGGCAGCTCTGGTAACTTCATTTCAAGTCTGACGACATACAAGGTTTTTCCTTTCCTTTCCCTCTGAACTTTGCATGAGCTGTCCCATAACAGGAATTTCATTTCACCTCCACCAAATTCAGCTGTCACGACAACTCAGCCTTTTGAAACAGAAACCAGCTCTGAAATTTGTTGTCAGCTCTAATGCTGGCAATGTCTCAAAGAAAAGATCTTCCTGTTATTAATCAACTTCCATTTTTTAATATGTCTCTGTTTTTAATCTTCTATCTCCACAATTATCAATTCAACATAAACCTAGTTTAATTTATTTTAAAAGAACAAGACCAGCAATAAATCAAAATTTGGTAGTAGTCAATGCTGAAACACAGGCTATGTAATTCTTGCAAGAGATGCTTTTAGTTAGTTACAGCTGGACTTGATCTCAAGACCATTAGGATATAAAGCTTGACACTAGTAAGATGGAAAGCAGAAAATGAAAATAAGGATTAGAAAAAACTCAGCAATTCATGCTAAACCAGACAATGATAAGGAAGACCAAGCAAAACTGGTGACACAGTTAACACTCATGGGTTTTTATAGCTACATAACCAGGCACTATGCAAATAAGTGCATCTTGTATACAGATTCAAGTTTTTAAATATTTATGCCTTCTCAGTCTTCTGAAGTGCACTCAAATTCTGCTGCGGATGGCACTGCTTCTAAACAGCAGAGACATGTTAGAATTAGCATAAATATGTTACCCCTCCAAGGGGAGTATTTAAAGGTTAAATGGGTAAATGTTACCAGCTGAACACTTAAAAGGCACTAATAGCATCACAAAAATAATTTTACACCCTCCAATAGGTACAAAAGGACCTTACCTTTTTTCCTCTGAAGCTGAGGGCACCAGGCAGCCCCTGCTCCCCACAGAACCATCCTATAGTGTTGATCTCTATTCTGTTCTACTGTTAAAATAATTTTTCTTTGGTTGCCACCTCTGTAGCTGTACACAGATTCTGAAAAGAATTGAAATGACATTACTTCTACAGTAAAAAGCATATAAGCACACAAACCCCATGTGCCTCAGTATTAAGGTGAAATCATGGTGTTATCACATTTTATGGTACAATTAAAAGCAAAGAAGAATACACTGACAATTTCTTCAGGACAGAAAATAATCTGATTTCTTAAGCAACATGAATCTATTTTGAAGGAGTGCATAAAGTATATTAATTTACTTTTATCCATCTAAGTACTCAGCAACTCCCATAATTGGAAGTCGTTCCCATAACTTCTGCAGAATACACTGAAAGAAACATTCCTCTAGAAGTTTCCACATAAAAGAAAACTATAGTCATGTACAAGGTACACTAAAAGCATTAGTAACAGTACATACAAACTGAAACAATTAACATCTCTACACCAGTCTTATCCAGGACACTGCATGTTTCACTTCCACACTAAAACTACAGCATTTTTCATAAATAATTTTTGAACAAGAACACTTGCATGAAATATCTAACAGTTCCAAGATTTACACACTAGAGCAACTTACGGAGACTTCTGTCTTCAAAATTCTGCATTTATAACTAATAAACATGATCTTGACAACGTGGGTAGAGATTTGTATCTTACTAATACAAGATGAGAGCGCACTATGATCAAATTTTTGTGTAAAAGCTTGAAGTCAAAGAGTGAGAAACATTTTGCCTTGCAATATTACTATTTAAGTTTCACCTGTTGCAGAAGTTGCAGTCCAGTGCATGAACTTACCTGTTAATATAGAAATATTGATAATTTTCAGGATTGAGTGCACCAAGGTGTTTGGCTGGAGCTGATCTAGCTGCACATACTGAATATCATCCAGTCTCTGAACTTGTCTTTGTGGAATGTCTCTGAAGTGTGGAAATTCTGATGATATGTATGCCAACAAGCCGCGGAGAACACCACCATCCACTACAGGATAAACTTACACGAAAAAAAGGGCAAAGTCACACAGTATTTTTTATGCTTAGAAGCATAAAACTTACAGTTTGGAACACATGAAGACTGACAAAATCAACACATTTTAAGAATAATTTTAAGGTAAGAAATTCCAGAGACATATAACACTTGATCTGAAATTAAACTGTACTTCAGGGTATTATCAAGAGGAGGCAGATCTTAAGCTAAGTGCAATACTTTAAAATACACCTAAAGTCTTGTTTCACAGCTAGGTAAGAAGAAAGCTGTTCTTGACCATTGACCTCAGAATCTGCCTTAAACAGCTGGCAGTAGTGGACACCACAAAGACAGTAAGAACAATGCAAACATGGTGATACTTCCACTGTATTTTCCCCTCAGTCTCCAACCCTCCATGGCCTGCAATAAATTACTTTCCCTGAATGGATGTACTTACTCCACTTTGCGAAAAATTTAATCCTGATGAAAGCTCAGACATCACACGGCCAAGTCCTGGGATAACTGCTCTTTCCTCAACTAAACTCAAAGAACTCAGCTTTTTTGGAGTTCAGTGGTAACCACCAAACTTTACCACGATCTCCACATGCTATCTGATGCTATCATGCCCACATCTTGTGCACAGGTGTTCCTGTCATATTTTTCTGTCATGTTTTGTACCTCTCAAATGCACACATTTCCATTTTATCCCGTGTGTGAGGCATTGCCAACAAAATGGAGTACTTGAAATAGCTACTTAACTATGGTTTTCTTATGCATGGAAACTTATGCACTACAATCTTACATTCTTCTGGATTGAGAGCTGAGCAGTTCCCCAGATTTAGTAACTGACTGGTAAACGTAGACTGAAGCATGACTTCTCCGCACCAAAGGTTCTCATACATTATTATATCTGCAGGAAAAAAGCAACCTTATCAACTCACGTATCAACAATACTTAATCATGTTTTTCTTGACTATAAAACCATCTTACATACAGATGTGTAGGGCACAGAGTTTGAAAGAGATCACTTGGAATCAGTGATTTTTTTTTAATCTATTTTTTAATGCCATTTACAATGAGTTAATAAAATTTTCTCATTAGTTTGATATAGTTCTTAATTCTAGCCTCCTAGCAGTCACTGCTTAGGTCTGGTTTGTAATAGGACTTGTAATTTTCAATCACAACTGTTTTAAAACACTGACACTTACAGAATACCCCTGACTCCCCATGGCTCTGTCTGAGGGCAAACTTCCATGGGATAGTCAATGTTCCACTGGCAGTACGACTGAGAACTCAAATGATGTGAGTGATGCAAGAAAGCTACTTACAAATGCTTAGCCATAGTTCCAAATTACTCGTTACATTCTTCTACTTTAAACAGGCATTTTAAAGACCCATATTTCCAAATGCAAATTTTATTTCCAAAGGCAAATAAAAGAACTCTCACCTGTAAGCAGTACAATATCCCCAGGAAACACAGTGAGGGACCAAAATGCAGCACCACGCCACAGCACCACCTTTCTCTCAACTTCTGACTGGTCAATAACAACAATTGTTGCTACAGGAACTTTACATGAAGATTTTGTTTTAGTCTTCATCTGTATTTCTTTGATATGACAAGGATGTACAACTGTGACCAAAATACTGTATTTCTGATTTTTGCTGCAGCAATTCTTAAGTAGTGATAGTTTCTTTTGGAGCTCCTTGAACTCTGTCATCCTCTCTGGATCCACTCTCACCCCAGAACCAGGTGGAGAAGAATTCAGTTTAGCTCTCTTGGATTTCAGCTGTCTTTTAAATGCTGAGTGAAACAAATGAAAGGAATCTTCGTACTTGCGGGGTCTTTTAGAAGAGTTCTTGTGAGAACTGTTCCCTTGAGAGCACAGTATTCCAGAGCTCAATGACTCAATATGCATTTCATTTACAAACTGCTCAGCAGGAACATTAAGTTCTTGGAACTTTCTTGTATCTTCCTGAGCACTTCCTTCTTGTTTTGTAGCTTCAATCCAAGCATTTTCCCCATCATCCTCAGAACTGAAAAGTTCAAGAGAACTTGCATCCTCTTCCTTGTATTCGCTTTCAGTCACATTAGTAGTACATGTTCCAACACCAGAATCACATTGGAAGTGATCATACTGCCTTTCTTCAGCCTTTTTACCTGCTTCTGTTTCTGACAGTTTTACAATTCTTTCCCGCACCTCCTTCTGATCCCGTGCAAAAACAGCCACCTGACTCAAAGTCACTACACTACGAAATTCAGTGTCCGCTGACACTGCAAACTCTGCACAGTCGCTTGGTTCTTTTGGTTTGGACTCCTCACTTTTTTTGAAAAACATATCCAGATACTGACTTAGATGTTCGTGATGCTCACTTCTATGACCTGACTGAAGTCCCACAGACTGCAGATGGATGCTGACCTGCTTAGTACTGGCAACCAAATCAGAAATGTCAGAGCTGTCAACTCCCAAATGACTGGCTTTTCTCTCAGGGAGGTCTGGGCAGCAGCCTGGTGATGGTTTATCCCGTCCAGCTGATTCTGCACAGGTCTGGGGCAGGTCTTGGTCTGCAGCCTGATTTACATCTGCAGGTGTGCATCTATCTTTGGATACTTGACAATCAGAGTAAGTTAAGCTTGTGGTCTTTCTAAGTGTGCTGGTACAAGCTACTGCCACAGGGGCAGGAGATGTCAAATCTTTTGCTTCTTTTGCCATGAACCTGCCCTGCTGAGGCTGCTGAGCACTGTCCCCACTTGCAGGGATTCCTGTGACTGTGGAGCTTTCTGCCATAAGCACTGAGGGGGCAGCAGCTCCCTGCACTTTTCCAGAAACAAACCCACATGTATCACACAAACAGTGCAGTTCTCTCCACTTCTCAGCAGTAGGTGCTGAATTACTTTGCTCTAACACCTCCAGTGGGCTTGGAATACTGGGCGCTCCCAGAAAAATATGAATTTGAGGTCTTTTTGACATTTTTGACTGCTGTGTAAGTTTGACTTTAAATAATGTGGTTTATGCACAATAATAAATAAGCACAATAATAAATATTAGCAAATGCAAAAAAAAAATTTACTTTTTCGTAACAATTTTAAAAATACCTAAAATTCATAGGAGTATTTCATAGTTTAAGTGGTAAAAACACTACTCGACTACTTAAAGCCTATAAAAATGTATGTACAAAATCTAAAAAATTGAAGTTATTTGAGAAGTATTTAACATTTCTTTGTGTCAAACTTGCATAGAAAAATAAATTTACAGCAACACCTTGTTTCTGATTCTGATATTTGGAAACACATAGTGAAGTTAAAATTAAGATTAATTATTGACCTATTTGTCTTCATTTATTATTGCTAATTAAACAGTCAAATGTGAATTCACTATTCAGTACTTGATTTTAACTCATGTGACATAAATGTCTGTAAGAAATCTTCAGAGAATGGTTAGGAGATCATTTCATCCCCCAGAAAATTACAGTTTTAACTAAATGATTAAAACACTAGAGCTATTTAGAATTAAAGTTTGCTAGAAATGCTACAAATTTTACATGCTGTTTTGGCATGAAACGACTGTTTCAAGCTATTACTTATAAGTTGTAATTATTTAATAACCACTACGAGGCCAGTAAAACTTGAGCAGGCGATTTAGGATTTGCTTTAATTCATTCATGTAGTATCAAACTACTCAAAAAATTACTAGCTTTTCTAGCTAATTAAAATTAGGCCACTTACACAGCACACAAAAAAGAAGACCTTTCATTTTTTAAAATTTCTGCCGTATAATTATAATTTTTAAATATGCAGAAACAGCTATAACTGCTCATTAAAATGCTGATTATAGCTACTTGTTTTGGGAGTGCTGTTGCTAATAGAGGTTGCTGCAATAGGCCATTCTGCAGATGTAGAGAACACCAGAAAAAATTCGAGATAATCCAGCTGTAAATAGAAGGAAAAGACCATTGAAACAAATACAGCATTGAAAAAATATGCAAATTTTTCATTTAGCACTTATTGAATTAGCAACCATTTTCCCAACAACCCCGCCAGGGGTCGGTAAATCTGCATGTTCATAAGGCTCGTTGTAGCACGGAAAAACCATAAACAACCTGGAATACTGATCTCTGCTGTATCATTGCTGTCACTGGAAAAGCAATATACAACCACTAAAATTAGACAGGGCAAAATACAAAGAAGCTACAAAACCCAGTGGCTGGTACTGCTCACTTTCACGCTCATAACAAAACAAATACTACTGAAAACATCGGGGTGTCCAAATTTCTACAGTTGTACATTTAAATTTAGTCCCATAAGAATGTAACTTTTAAAGGACAACACCCAAACCTGTGAAAGCTTTGAGTTATATAAAGAATGGTAATATACAAATAACCAGAAGGAAAGAATTTATAGTGCAACACTAAAGTAGTGGATCAGGTAAGGGAAAGACAAAGCAAAGTGTAGTGAGGTGGAATCCCTAAAGAAGTGATGTTACTAAGTTTTGTAGATAAAAGGCTACCTAATACACGATGGAAAAAGTTTAGCAACAGATCTATGACAAATAGAAACTGTTACTAGCAGTTTAAATGAACTTGGCAAATGTCCAGTTATATAGTAATTTTATAAGCCCCTCATTTTAAGTATCGCTTCTCTTTTGCTTTTTGTCATGTTTAAAGATTTATAAATTACACAAAAATTCAGGAAGTTTTCCTTAACTTTCCAGTTCTGTAACTTCTCTAAACCTAGGATTTGTTTTCCTGATTCATATTTTGCAGTGCCAGTACACTCAAGGCCAGGCTGGATGGGGCCCTGAGCAACCTGGTCTAGTGAAACATGTCCATGGCAGGGGCTTAGAACTTGATGATTTAAGAACCTTTCCAACCCAAGCTGTTCTATGATTCTGTGATCACACCAAAGGAATTGAATCTTGGTGTTATTTAATGAACGTTTGCAATTAAAATATAGTTTGTATTTTCAAAACCTAAATTAGCTTAGGAATGGTAAGTGACATATGCCGCCTTTCTGATTCATGTAATAAGCCCACTAGCAAATGACCTGCTTTGGCAATTTCCAAGTGACTTTTTGGGTCAAAGATGTCAAACTCCTTCCTGTACTAGGAATCATCAGTACCTAAAATCATTTAAGTCTGTAAATCAGAAAGAAAAAAAAATTAAAGTTTACCTAAATTCCCTGTACGCAAAACTGTTGAAAGAACCTTTGCTTTGCTGCTTTAGAATGGAATTATTACTCACTTCATGAGTTTTGTTAGTGAAATTTTGCACCTTGTTTTAAATAAAAGTCTGAAAGAACAATTCATTCCAGCTTTTAAAAAGATGAGCAAAAAAACTATCAATCATTTTAGCAAAATGCCACTGCCACAAAAAAAATCCGTTTTATACTATAGTTAAATTATCTGTGGGCAGACTGTGGGTTAACTACACCAAAGATAACAGGACCTAAAACTCATAAAGATACCACTGAAACCCAAATGCACATATCCATTATACCTGTTAATTATTACACCATTTCCTAATTTGTGGAAAGGTGCTCTATTCCTAATGGCCAATGAAAGCCAAGCTTTTTATCTCTGAAATGGTCAGAGTCTGATTGACGGGTCAATGATCTATTAAAAAACAGTAACTACATCAGCAGGTTTTACATTTGCAAGACACTGCAACTGAAGTTTAACATACCTATTACAAGAAATATATTATGCTACATAGTCTATTTCCTCCAAGCTAAACAGTAAGACAGGAATTCTAAATTTAAAGGTTTTTAAAATGAACTGTCATTAATAGATTGTTAATCTCTACTGATTTGCTACACAGAGAACAAAATTAAAAATAGCTCTCAAAATCCTCTTCCCATAGTTACTCTAGAAACGTTCTGATGCTACATACATGACCTTAAAGTACCCCTAAAGTACCCTAGAAATACTCATTACTTCTAGTCCATATTTTACTACTCATTAATAGCATTCACCATGATAATCATTAAGCATTATGCCAAGGTAATTTAAGAGGGTGACACAGCTTCAGCTTCCTATCATTCCTGAATATTCCTGATAGCCAGGTGCCTAAACCTGTTTTCAGAAGTTACACCCAAATAGTTTCATCAAGTCTTTACTTTAAGCCCCGTACACTAAAAGTAAACCACACTAATTCACCTCTAGTTAAGCGTTTCTGTATGTCTGTTACACACTACAGCTTCAAGCTACAAATAAAATTACAGAAATAAAAGACAGCCATGCATCAGAAGACAAAGGATTTTAGCAATATAATGCAAAAGTGTAGCCTGCTTTCCCCTCCAGAAACACCAAAGTTTTAGGAGATAGTGTATTCTTTTAACTTCCTACTTTGATTTGCTTCAGCTTGATGCTGAACATCCTAAATGGTAAGTAGTTAATGACTTGATCCCTAAAATATGCAAAAAGACATTATATTGTCCTTCACCTGCTGAAAAGCTGGCCCAGTAAGTAATAAATACATAAAGTAGGATATTCTTTAAATTCTGAATTCTAACTTCTACTGTGAACTTTCCCCTCCCTTATTCGCATACTTGATTTTATACTCCTCCTACATGTAGTATAAAAAATTAAAGGATTGATTCATCTACCTTACAACAGAGGAAACTGAATTATTCATAGCCATCTTCAGAGTATTTAGTTTCAGTTCAATTCAAGCTGTAGGATTGTTTGGCTGGGCTTTTCTTTTTTCGGCAACTCAACCCATGTGATTGTAGAGTAGAAAATCTACTAAGACACTTGCCAACCAAAGGAAAACCAGAAAAGCTTCTTGATGCAGAACTCTGATTACATCACAGGAAACTCTTCTGGCATGTCTACTGCGCTGCTCAAATTTCCCTCCAAAATTCAACGTGGTCTTTTTAAAACCAGGTACTGCAGATGCACAGTAACTGAAAAACTGAAGAAACAGCAAGCAGCGTAGTAACAGTTTCATACACCTAGAAACTGAAACAACTCTGGGATGAAGTGATGAACGCGTTACATGTTTGCTTGCAACTTGGGCAAGAAAAAGAAGGGTGATCCTTCTGCCAACAACTCCTGCTGGCACTGCAAGTGAATCAATATACCAGCAACAGCACCCATCTACTAAATCAATAAGCTTGGTCCAAATACATATTAAGAGGACCACAATGGAAAATAAAAACTGACAGAAGAAATCAAGCTAAGCAACTTGCAGCTGAAGCAAACTTAGTCAATGTAAGAGTGAGGGATGTATCATGTGGGCTTGAGAGACGATTATTCATGTAAATGAATGGCAGCTCAAGGAGATTTAAGTGGATTGCATTAGCCAAGGCTAATGGGACCCAACAAGAAGTGGGACCCAACAAGAAGTGAAGGGAACACAGATGTGGGAGAACATAGACGTACACATGGGCAACTGGGAAAATGAATAGGATAGGTCTTATTTCTGTCATCCATTGTTTGGTGATTGTTACAATCACCAAATACCTTTACTCTGAATTTTAATACAATATTTCAGGTGAAGACTGTAGTCCTGTCCATAACTGACCTGTGTAACCAAATGCAATTTTACACCAGGATGGTTATTTGGCTCACATAACACCACATTAGGACATGGAATACTGCGCACAGAGGCTGCTGTCAACCACACTTGGTGGTATAGCAAGAACCCTGCTAATTGATATCAAAATTGATGAAAATCACATGCCTTTATTTGCCTACAGCAGTATCTGTAATTAGTATAAACTTACTTCTAAATGAGGTACTTAGGTTATTACTGACCATAAAATAATTCCTATTAGTACTTACTATTTAAGTTACATAGCAGCAATACTAACCCACCCAGTACTTAGTTCTTCTCAGTGGCTATTACCAGAGGACTTCAATACCATCTGGCCTCAACATAGGTACAGCTGGTTTACAAGTACATAAAACCTGTATTCAGCAATACGTAGCCATAAAAAATGAGGTATCCAGTTTTTTTCCTCATTTGGAGCACTTTCAGTAACAAGACGATTTTTAGAATACCGAACACTTATGGTTTAGGTACCACAATAGAAACCTTCCAAAATACTCCTGCAGCAGCAGGGAAATAATTTAAACCAGAAATCAGTGTTCTAAGAAGTTCCACAGTCTGACACTGTAAAAAACCTTAAATCAAAATACTGAGCAAGAAGAGGCAAGTTGTTCTTCATAACTATTACTGAACTAGAAACATACAAAAAGAAGGCAACAACCAAATGGCATTGCTATTGCTAATATTTAATGTCTACCTACTTGCCTGCAGGATCAGAGCCTGTGGTTTCTAAAGTTGTGCTCTAGAAGGAAAATATTTCCCTGGACCTGAAATGAAGACATTTCTTCCGTAAATACAAGCTTGGATCATATAAAGGCACCTACTGAGCAGCTGCACCAGCCATTTTATTTTACAATTATTATTTTTTAGAACCAAATGATGGAACAATCTGAACACTGATAATATACTTTCAAATCAGCCACTGAGATAGTCTTCATTGTGTTTGAAAATTGGAGTAAAGCTAGTAGGCTTTTGTGATTAACTTGACATTTCTTTCCTCACTGCCTTTGTGCCTTTCGAGATGGCCCCTTAAGTAAATGCTATTTATTGATTTTTGTTTTGCAATATATAAAAACATTAAATTAAGGAGATATGAGCATCCAGTGGCTGCTACAAACAAAAGAAGTTAAAAGTTCTAGAGAACACTAACCTTTTGAGTAGAAAAGAAAGATAAAGGTAAAAGGTCAAAGATACACAAATGTGCCGTGCACGTTTTGTTGAAGAACACTCATTCCCCAAACCCTTATTTTTGAGAATGATTTAAACAACTAAACTGTTATACCTTCTGTCAAGAAAGATATTGTTCCATATATTTCAGCACATTAAAATACCTCACAATATTAGAATGGCATCATTGTGGCTTTTTTTAGAAAGACTATTTAGTTTGCACAAAATTTTCCACCGGTATCATTACCAGTGAAAATCTATGTTGGGACTGAAACCTTCTGATAAACAGAGGTGGATAAAACAACACAGGACCTCAGATGAAAGCAAGGTAACTGGTCAAAGAAACATCATAATAGCCCGATTTCCATCAGATTAGCTGCTGGTAGATTTGATTTATTAGGACCAGAAGATAAATAAATATATATATATATATATATATATGAAATATTTAAAATACAAAGCCACCACTATTATTTCCTCATCTTTACAAAAGCCTTACTCAAAAAAGATGAAGTTTTATAACAAAAACCTGGATGCTGACTGCATGTTCATAGACAAAAATGGGATATTGTCACTGTTTTGGACAATAGCCAAAGACTGTCCTTGTGTTTTTGTATTGTGGAAGACAGGTTATTGAAAAGGTGTAATTCTTAAGTTTACCACGTGAAGTAATCTACTTTATTTTATTATCATGTAAGTAATCTACTAGTGCCAGGAAAATGTCTTTCACTCTCCACCACAAGTGGTTATGTTAGCAGTAATCTTTAACAGAAGCTGCACTTCTCTTGCCTTTAGGACAAGTGGGATATTTCTCATTTGTCAGTATCATTAACAATTCAAGTTCACTGTTTGTTAACTAAAAAAACCAGCCACTCACTCCAAGAAATCATACTGGAGCACACAAGTCATCACTAGATCAAGACATGTTCCAAGGCTGTTCAAAACAACAAGCTACACAAGGAGCTCCAGAAGAAGCCAGATGGCACACAAGCCCACAAGGCACCTTCAGACCAATAGCTCAATTATCACTGCATTTACTTCATCGCTGTTTATACAGGATCCCTCCAGAAGAGCAAACATTTAACCTTCCTGCACACATAAACGGCACCAAGTACTTTTTGTCAGGACTGAACCTACGGTGCCAGAGCTATCTGCTCCCTCCCCACCCCAAGCACATTTTATCTGTTCCTGCAGTGTGCACCTACATCCTTTATGTGGTATCATGAGGGTATTTCTGTGAGGTTCAAAGGAGCTGGCAATCCAATACAATCAATAGCTGATCTCCTCTGTACTTGCATATCTCAGGAAGATGAAAGCTGGCGTTACACATTTCTACAGATCCAGTATCTCAAAAGAAAGTTCAAACACCTGCTTTGGATGTGAGCATTGTAATTTAAACAAAACTCTTGAGAGATATTAACCACATGACAGTACTGACTTTTATATCCAAATTTAGAACTTCAGCTTTTAAAAAGGCAAAGGATTTTCAGGATTATTTTAATATTTCCCTTTTGCACACACCCCAAGAATACACTTCAGCCGTAAGTGAAAAGGATAAACTCTTCTATCTAGAAGTTGAAAGGTTTAAGATTTTTTTAAGAGATAAAGCTCCCTTAAGGAAACATAACCTTCAGACTTGGGCCAAACTGCCTCCGTACACTGGTCAACAGCATTACAAAGATCACAGATGGTTCACTGCCCACACTTGCTCCTTGTTGTGGCCACAGAAGGAACACACCTACCAACTTCCTTGCAGAGCTGCATGAATGTCAGCCAAGCAAACGCTCTTTCACAGCTATTCCAGCTAAGGAGTAATGTTGTTAATTTACAAGGGCACTGCAGGAAACCAAGACAAAAAATTCAGATTATTTTAAGTGTGTGAGAACTACAGTGAATCTTCCCGAAACAGAAACAAAGTTTTCAAGTCTTTTGGCATTTACCTAGAAAAAAATTAAGATACGATACACAAAGAAAATTAGCATTAGCTTTTTAATATATAAGCCTTTACATTTCAATGGTTTAGATAGATGTTAGTTTAGCAAACTGGTTAAGCTTTAACAGGGAACAGGTGACACTGAGTAACTATCAACACAGCTGACTGAGCCAAAGGTGCCTTTTAGATGCAAATTTCCTTATTTCAAAGAGGTAGCTTTTCTCTCAGACTTTAGGGGAGCAATGGACTTTGACTATTTATTAAAAATAAGTTGACTGATTATACTTCAAAAAATTGGAGATCCCAATTTCTATCTACTATGCCCTGAAAAGCAAAAGGAAATCATGACAATTGAACAAAATGTGAATGAAGTGTACTAACTAAATGCCAGAAACACTGACTTGGCCTGTACCCTTTTCCGTGGTAATTCAGTACTCTGAAAACACCTCAAGCAAAACCAAAAAACTCAAGGTACAATGTAACAAGTCATCCTGGGTCTCCCTCTACTGTTCCAAGTCATAGTGTGTAGCAGCAGGGCACAGCAGCATAACCATTGATAAAAACCTCCTTACCTTTGTTCTCAGTCAAAGCACGTAATTTTCTTCACTGTTTTTGACAGAGGCAATACCTCAATTATTATCTGTACTGTGCTATGATTGCTGTGTACCTGCACTCAGCTGCCTTTAATTCAGTAACTTTTACAAATGTTTTTACTACTTGCAGTACTACATAGTCCTGCCCATGAAATTATAAAATGTTTAACTTTCAAAGCTCCCGAAGTATGAAGAGTTAATGATGGAAACTAAAGAGATTTATCTATTTATTCATTTGTCTTCATGGAGAAGCTGCTCTAATCTGGAGTAAAACTATAAATTCCTTCTTTCTGCAGTATAATGCAGAAAGAGTAGAGATTAAAGAAAGGGTCACCTCATAGTTTAACACCTTGTGTACTGGAACTGTAATTCTGTTTGCAAATGCAATTTTTTTGTCTGCCAAATGTTGCAAGTTCTATACTTGATTTTCACTACAATAGAAACAACAGGACTGCTGTACACAAGGCAAATACTGGCTACTAGCATATTAGCATATTTTTTATCCAGAACACCATGTGAGCTGCTATACAAAGCTAAAATCACAACAGTCTTCAAAAAATATTTTAGAAAACACTAGCAGGAAGTTTTCACATCGAACAGAAGTGGCAGTGCCAAGGCTAGGAAGCGATCTTTTTAACAGGAGTTCTGTTTAATGCCCCAACACACAAATGAGTTTGGTACAGAAGTAGCTCTGAAGAGTGTTTTGTAACCTGCCCTTATTCCATGTCAAGTGACATCCTTTACAGAAAGACAGTTACTGCTCTGGGTGACTTGTGGTACTTCAGTGCCACACACACACACACCTGAATTTTACATTCTGTAAAAACATGAAAGAAGAAAATTAGAGGTGAAGAAACACAGGGAACTTGCTATCCATTCCATATCAAAGTACTCTACGTATCCAGCTAATGATTTGAGTAATTCCAGATTTAACTTGCTTGTGCTAGGAAGCAGATGAAATATAAATAATCAGCTACATATGCATACATATGTACTAAAATACTACATACATACGCAGTATTAAGCATATGACAGGAAATGAGTAAATACATATTGGTTTTGCCCTTCCCATAAATTTCACATGAAAACCTCTTTATATGAGCTTACTTTAAAAGATTTAAAAATTATCAGATAGAGCAGAAAACCCAAAGAGCTATTACACGAAACATGTGATCCATTATCTTTCTCCAGAGATTAGTAACCTTTACAACAGACCAGAGAGAATGGAATTCAAAAGGCAGGACAGTTTGTTCTGTCTTGGCTAATGTTCTGAGTTACCTGACATTGCATTGCAGGAACTACACCTATGTTAACATTACATACATACATACATACATACATATATATATATATAAACTTTATCTTGCAGGCAAAACTAACATACCATCTGAATGAATGGCAGTTTAGGAGCCATGTGCTCATAACAAACATTAGGTGAGGTACGGCAACATTTCATGTCAACCATTATGAAACACTGAGGCAGAAGAAAAATTTGAGATAAATAAAACAAGTAAAACTAAACCACTAAGACATTTTATTTGCCAGCACAAATCTAAAAAGCAACAAATGGAGATTTCGTTTACATGATGGAAATCAGATTAAAAAATAATTGAAGGCATCTTTTCAAAAACAAAGATAGTATTAATTCAGTAAATACAAGGTATTCAGAGACAAGTGAGAATCAAAATAATAACATACTTTTCTCAACAGGAACTTTAAGACATGACAGTATATAAACAACGTATTATGAACTTCAGCTGCCAACAGAAAAACCATGCAGAAAACTGAACAGTCTGATCACAGTGAGAAAATATTAGTAAGTGATGGGTATGGATGGAAAGTTTCACAAAATGAGCAAGTACAAGAATTTGATTTCACGAAGAATTTGATTTGATGATTTTTCTGAAAAGAAGAACATCCAAAACAAAAACTGCATTCCTCATTAAAAAAGGCAAATATAGAAGAGGTAAGAGGTAACATCATAAGAATTAAGAACTGTGCAATCATACTGTGTAGTTTTTAATTCCTTCATACATTATGATGTTACTTGATGCTTCTTTCTGCATATGGCAAACAAGTAAGTTTTACTTTACCAGCTCTGAAGGAAGTTATGATTCTCATCCCAAATGGGAACCAGCTGTCAAGCCCCTTTACCTACGCTTATCCCTTTAACTTGGAAACACGGTGTTTAGAAAACAAGCACTTACATTTTATATCCAGGTAAGTTTAACATATCAAGTTCTGATCCTGGAAGCTATTCTATGCAGTTCCCTTCTCCAGGCAGCCCTGAAGTGACACAGGTTCAGTGTGACAGCCCTGAAGTGACAAGATGCTCAGTGGGCATCTCAGCTTTCCTTGGAGCATGTAAACATGGAGAAGGAAGCTGTCCATCAGTAGTGTTCTCCACTGCTGAGCACTGCAAAGCCACTTACCCTGTACTGCTGGATAGAACGGTGGTGTTCTGCAAAGCTTTTCCTCTCCAAACAGAGCCCAGCTTCTTAAGACTATAATACCCAAAAAAATGAAAGCCCTTCAAAAATGTCTTGACTCATATTTACTTTTCAAAAAAGAAAATTTCACTCTTGTGGCCAGCATCAGTATTTTAGAAAGATGTGGGGAAACTTTACCCAAATAGGTCAAACCCTATTCTTTCAAATTCTCAATAGCTCATTTTATGTAAATCAAAATGCAGTTTAGTGGGGATTGAAGCTGTTCCAATGTAAAAGTTGTCTAGGGTTTTCCACATTACATTGGATTTCCAGTCTAGTTCCAGGCTCCATGACAGAAATTTACCACCAGGCTTCACAAAAAGAGAACTCATGATATTTCAAAATCAGTTCTATCCCATTATTCTAAAAATGAAACAGTGACTTCTCAGCTCGAGAACTAGATGTCAAGAGCAGAGCTACTGGCAGAAAGCTTGCCACTGATCTTTAGGACTAGGACTGCTTCACAAGCGTTGATGCAATGAGAGGTTTGGTCTGGACTGAGCTGCCAGCAGGAATGAGGGCCTGACGCCTGAGAGGTCAGAGCTCTGCCTGCTGGGGTTCCACGGCTGGACACAGGAAGGCCGGGGAACAGCCCAGCTGCAAAGTCTGTACTCCCAACAGCTCCATTAGAATCAGCTCTCCATGCAGTTACAGAGCTAATAAAGTCACCTTCCTCCATCTCATCTCAATTTTATGCTCTTTTATGATCTAGGGCGGGAAAACAGAAAAAACCAAACAAGTCTAAATTCAAGAAACTACACTGCTTTAAACAAGTTGATCTGACATTCTCAGCAAAAAAGCACAATTGTATCTACACTGGCATATTCCCAAAGAACTCATGCCAACCCCAGTATTTATTTTCTTTGTTCGTTGAGTAATTCCACCTTACTTGGCATTTCAGAATTTTTATAACCAAATATAGCCACAGGTCAAATTATATTACCTACTCTTCACCTGCCATCATCCAGTTTGCTGGATGAAGACTTGCTGAAAGACTAACTTCAGACATATTAAGGATACAGTATGAAAACAATTGAAATAAAATCTGCTGACAAAACATGTCTGTCATGTATTTGACAACCATTCCTTTGATCCGAACTGACCTGTTAAAGTAGCTCACACATGAAGCTACAGATAGTATTTGTTATTCCAAGAGAACTTCTGCTCATTCCTCTATCATTAATTTCTATGGATTCTTTTAATCCAACAGAACCTGCAAAAGCCTAGATAACTTCTATTTTTTTCATCATCCTCAACATAAAATTAGTGAATTGCAGTTCCATTAGACCTCACTGTTTCTGTTCTAGGAGTGAGTAAATTGAATATGCTCCGATAAAGGGTAAACATTCAAGACAAGGAAGTATTTTACTGATCACTTTGGAAAATAATTTAAGACTTTCCTATATTTCTTGAAGAAAATCAAGTCTGATAGGAAACAAAAACTGTAGCAGTTTATTAGAAAAGCAAATTCCAGGAGTTTCTCCTTAAGAATAAATACTGCCCATGCTCTGTAATTTCTAGTCTATATTCATTCAGATATGAGCACCTTAGAAGTTTGTATAACCAGCTCAGTTCCAAACAACATCTAATGTATTTGTCCTCCCCATATTTTTAAGAAGCTGGGAATAAATTATCAACTGTTTTTTTCATGGGAACTGAGGCAATGAAAAGTTAAGTAACTTACTTCTGCTTGCACAGTAAATTGAACCAAGCGTAGAATTCACTGAGTGAATCTTACATACTCACACCTTAAATGTTGCACTGCCACTTCCTGGTACATAATCCCTCACCTTTTTGATAAGATACACAACTACACTTTTCACCTCAGCTTTTCACCCTGCCTACTGAGATTTGAACAGTCATCAGCCCTGGTTATATCATTTCTATATCTACAATGATCTCTTCCTCGAATATAAGATTATTGTCCTCCTCTGCTTTTATTCCTTACTTGAGGTCTCAGGTGCTGGTTTACAAGCACAAAATAACCAAATTATTCAAAGTCAGGATTAACACAGGGCATCTGATGTGACCTTTTTTTTTGTTTAGTTCCTGAACCTCATATACTGTTTGAAGGAGGTTCTCTCTTACCTTATATTGTGCAGAATATACCCACACAATCAAGCCTTAGTTTTCAAAATGTTAAGAGTCACTTTAAGTCCTGAGGCAGTGCCCTATATCCTGTTGTGATTTAAGGACTCACTCCGGGAGAAAAACGGTGAGTGTTTCGTCAAATAACAGACTTTCTTTTTCTATTAGTTAACAGGTCCATTAATTTCTTTAACTTAAATAACCTTCACTAAATTAGCCATCTAATAAACAAGAATAACTTACACCTAAAACTGAGTAACATTAGTGGACTTGCACTACAAGCATGAGTTCAGTGTAGGTGAGGGGTAAAGTATATAGGGAGAACAGAACAGTGAAGGAGAGTGGCTTCTAATTCCACTTTTCACCTGTTAATCTATTACGTTCATGAGGTTTTTGGTCACATGAGGAAGAAGCTCAATTTCTGCTTATGTAGCCCAGGGTTCCGCTGATGTAAATGCACAATGACAATGTAGCCGTAAAACCCGAGGTGAACACAGAGCATCCTCTGTTCAAGAAAGGTGATCTGTAACGATAACTGAACAATCTGAAAGCATGCATTATTTAGATTGCCATTTACTGTTCCTTTACTGAACTAAAGAAAAACACCAGGCTTATCTGAAAACTGGTAAGACAAAAGAAACCAGGGGAAGCTTTTACAAATTCCACAGTGATTTAAACTGATTTAGGCAGAAGACCACAATATACCTGTCCTTCTGAAACCAGAAAATCTCTTAATAATGATATGCAGAGACCCTACCTTATCAGTACTTCAAAATAAGCTTACCCGCAACATACTGGCTTTCAAAGGAGAAAAAACCAGAAGAGATGAAGTAGAACAGGTAAGTTAGACGTTATCTTGCCAACAATTAAAAAGATTAGACAATAAATAATGATCAAGAAAAACCTGATAGTGTTTTCAAAAATTGTTCAAGTGTGCTCAAGAAGGGATAATTTAATTAAAACAGAAATATTTATTTTTCTGACCTATTGTCTCATTCTGAGATTCCTCTGGGATGAGCCATACAACAGTGATTTTTGTGCTGGATCTCTACATCCAGAGGGCATCATGAACAATCTTGAGGTCTATGAAAGATAACCAAGAAAAGATATCACATATACATTTTTACATCCAGCATAACCAGCGATTTTTTTTTTCAGGGAATCCATAATGTGTTGAAAAATACCAGCCAATGTACTCCTGGACTTTTCTGATAAACAATACCTATTTCAATTGTACCAATGAACTTGAATGGCAATTCTTAAATCTTTGTATCTGGGCTTCACCCACCAACGTATTTCACAGAAGATTTAAGCATTCAAACATATTTTAACAATCTTGATTTCCATAACCACTCTTCCAAAGTGAAAGAGGCTAAAGTTGGTTTTGCTAATAGAAACGCAAACAAAAGCACTACAGGAGACCAGTATTCTCTAGTTCATAAGAGCTTTAGTGTTTGTTATTTAAACAATATACACGACGTCTATGTCAACAACTTCTGATTGTCAATTGAGTATTAAACCAAGAAAAAACTGGTTTGCAGCCTCTGATGCTGTGATTCCAGGCTGGAAAGATCTTGGGTATAATTTTCAGCCAGACAGTCAAGGACACAAACAGTTACAAAAACCCATCCATTTCAATTGTAAATGCTATGTTCAAACAATTCTTATTTCACTTCTGGCAAACCACTTTCTACTAGCTGTTATTTGCTATGTCCACTGAATTAGACAGCAATTTTCTAAAAAAACGTATTTTCCAGGAAATAAACTGAATGAAGTACTTTCTTTCCCTCCTAACCTTATTTAAGAGAACAAAGCTGGCATGCTCACAGTGCATCTGTGGAAGTTTTCATGCCTGTATATCTGTCAGCTTTTCCATTACTAGCTTTTTCATCAGCTAATTTCAAACACATTTAACAGCTAGACTAGATGGGAATCTCAAATATCACAGGACTGGATAACTATATCATGTTCTCTTTTGTCTTTTAAATTAGAAATGAGGAAACACCAATCAAAAGCTAAAGATTACGCCACAGTGACACAAACCAGCTACTTACACAGATTCTCACTGATACAGGAACTGAGAAAGGAGAAGCCTTCACACTGACCCACAAAAGCCTCTATCATGAAGGGCCACGTTGATGGAAAGGTCACTGAAATCAGATTAATTTGTTAATTTGTTAATGGTTGTTTGATTTCAGCAAGCTTTGGGTCAGACCTGCAGCCTCCAGAGAGAGTTAATTTTTGTCCTGTCCATCTGAAAGCCAGAAGTGGCATTACACTTCTTCCTATAGGTGTTATTAAAAAGCATATTTAATATTTATCAGTCAGATTATCTGGCAATACTCATTAGCAATATATTGATAGTAACAGTACCGAAACATGGCACTGAGAATTCCTGTGTATCTATAGACTGCCTGACCAAGAGATGAGGGCATCAGCTCCTGTATACATGAAGAGCTTTTTATATCTGCTCTGTCACAGACCTGAAGGAACCAGTTGGCAACATCAGTCATCATGCTCAGCAACTATATAAACAGATGGAGACAGAAGGTCTTTAAAGCTAATAAACATAAGCACCACCACTTTTCATGGCAATTAAATATATTTACTCATGAGGTAGTTATCAGAATTTATTCAATATTTTGATTTCTGCAGCAGAACTATTAACAAGTTGAAAGCAATCCCTGTCAAATTCACATTCTAAATAATGAGGTAATAGATCTATTGCCAGAATTTTGAAATAAGAATGATATCTTGTTGCAGAAATTCTGGAAAAGTTAAAAAAAAAATCCTATGTTTGATCAAATAATAAATTTAAATATAACTTTGCTCAGCTACAGATTATTTTTGTAGCAATGCCTCAAGTAAAAAAACAAGACTCACTTTAGCCTAGTCCCTACTAGGCTAAACCCAGAACTTCCTACTTTACTTGCACAATTATGAGTTTCACTCCCTACTTTCATAGTGCTATAGACAAGCAAAAACATTAGTATTTACAGATGAAGAAAACAATAGCAGCTTATTACTTGAACTTAGCAATCAAGAAAACCTTCAATTTAATGCAAAGTAATACATAAAAACATTAAACAATCAGACCACAGGTACCTAAGCATCTCATTAACAAGACAAAGTATTGAAAGGTTTAAAGTCTTCATATCAACAGGAAATAATCTGAATATCTCTTCTCCAATTTTGCAATACTGCAGAAAGCACATCTCCAATTTGCAGTATGTGCAAATTAACTGCTACAGCCTGCCTGGAAAACCACCCAATTCAGGTTCTTTTTTATCAAGGCAAAAGGAGTAAATGAAGAAAACCTGCAAGTTGGCTCTCCAGATCGGCTGTGGCTCAACACAGCTATTTAAGTTATAATATATATATATAAAGTTATTTGCAGAGAAAAGTCTCTAAATCAACAGATCTCAGCATTGATATCTTATGCTATCAGTAAAAAGGCTTTTAATAAGCTTTGGTCTCTACCTGGTTCTAAACAGACGACTGAAGTGAAGATTTCTAGTCAAGTGTTCATTTGGTAAAAGTGCTCATATAGACAGTCACAAATTAAGGGAATCTTCTGGGATTCACCTAATTCATGTCCTGCCTGTGACAGCATCCTAACAGGGACAGCCCTCCAGCAACTCCGAAGCCAGACAACTGTTCCACACATCCTGGTTCATCCCTGTTACATCATGTACTGGCTTGGCATAAAAAGGGAAGAATATAACCTAGAATATGGCACTTAAGAGTACAAAAATTTATTTACAAATTCAGAATTAAAATTAAGTTCAGATTACATTAATTATTCCTTAGATTCTTTAATCTGTAGTATCTTTGTTTTATAAACAAAGTTCATCTTTAAAAGAACAAATGCTGTATCAACATTACCTCCCAATACTCTACAGACTGAATGCTGGTACATTTTCCTGCAGATAAAGAAACTGCCATCTCTATTTCCACATCCCATGCCAAAACCAATTAGACATGAAGATTTTACTTTAGAGCTTTGGGAAGGCAGAAAATAAAATGAACTCAAGAACATCTCAAGCTAAAGATCTGGAAAATAATTAGATTGTTATTTGGTACTATTTTAGTACACTGTCCCACAATATGCAGGCAGCTCCCATGCAGGAGGATTTCTGTGAAGTCCTGCACACTTGCTGCTCCCCTGCATAGTCTCCATTTAACACAAGCATGCAGGATTTCGGCCAAAAGGTGTGAGAATAGTACTACACTTAACATTCCTGTCAGATTCATATCCTCCTATTCACCCAGGAACTATTATGCAACTGTCCAGAGATCTGTTGACTCAAAGGCTGAACAGCTTCTGCAGCAGTTTGGGGTATGAAAATAACCCCAGCTCTCACCTATTTAGGTTGCACTACCTAAAGGTCTACATAAAGCAGTACAGCATAACATTTAAGTCCAAGAAAAAGAAGCATCTTTTTGCAATTTCTGGTGAAATGAGGAAGGGAAACATAGATGCTCATACGGGCAATTCAAAGGCAAACAATGTGCTTCAATTTTTATTTGGAATTTATCTCCATCAATTCTTTAAGCAAAGGGTAAGAAGTGTCAAGTGCTTCATGTGGTGTGGCTCACAGTTTAAAATGAAATTTGCTGAAACAACTGTAGTTCAATTTGCAGATTATTTCAAAAGCAATTTGTCTTCCCAGAAGACAGTTTACCACAGAAAGGATTCCGTGCTCTGCACAGAACAGCTTTCCTCCTGAGTGTGTTGTCTAATGGATGCTCAGACTCTGCACTGGAGGCAACCCCAGAGTTACCCTGGATTTGAAGGGCTCAGTCAGAAAAGGGCGGAGTTCTCCAGAGCCCTGGGAGTATCCCTGATTTGCAGCTTCTCTGATCGTTCTCATATGCTCTGGTGAGCTGGTAAGAAGACTGGGATGCAAGCTGGGAATAGCTATCCTAGTTTCTGAGGGAATTCAGCACCAGAACACCTTGGGAATGTTTTAGCCAAATTGATGAACTTTGATAGGTAACACTAAGCTGGACCTAAACTAGCTTTTAATTTCAATAAAAGCATGTCTTCCATTTGTGATACTACTATTAGTGATATTAAGACATAGGAAAAAGATTATCCTAGTTATCTATATATCCCAAATAGCTAGTACTCCAAAAAATATAATGGATTCAAGCAGAAAGTATTTGATTCTTGTCTTAGATACCTCTTTTCAATAAAACTTCAAAATCTGATACATAGAAAATTATTCCACTTGCTATGAAATGGATAATATACACCTTAAAACAGTAGATTGCTTTAGGAAGGCACAATACAGTGTTTATTATTGTTCTTATTTATAATAAAATAATCTGTTAAAATTTATATTTAAGATGTTTTAGAAGAAGCTTAGGAAATTAAATCAAGCTGTTTGTCTCCCTCAGTTACACTTCACAGATTTTAAATAGAACTGATACCTATCATGTACACACAGTTGAAAATGACCTTGTTGCAAAGTCCATGAATCATACAGACAGCTCCTACCACACAAGTATTGAGTTTTCTCTATGTATCTCTCTCTTCAGATGCAGGCCTAAGACCAACACTCAGTATGAAATTAACGAAGTTAGTGAAACTTCTGGTTGTGAAAACAAAAAGTTATCTTCTAATCCACCCAAGTGATTTTTTTTCCACTGATGCTACTCAATCTTCTGACGGCATCCCACATGCTATATGAGAGTAAAGAAGCTACAGTTCCTCTTTTATTACTGCAATTACCACTTTCATGCCTGCTAGAACTCATTCTAAAGCATGCCATTTTTAATTTCCTCTGGCAAACTGATTTTGATTCAACTGCTCACTGCTTAGAACATAAGAATACTGGAATGGGGGACACAGTGCCACTCTCCAAAAGGGACTTGAGTCAAACAGAAATATGGTACAGACCTGCTGAGTTTGGTAAACTGTACACGATTTCAGTCATAAAAATGTGCAAAATAAAAACTCCCTAGTTATCCTCTCTCTTACAATATTTAAGAAATTTAACATACTGATTTAGTTATTCTCAGCATTCAACACACAGCTCGTTGAATATTTTGCCGAAATCCAGTCTTGTTTAGAAGGGAGGGTAGATATGGCACTGCTATTACCTCAAATACAACTGTGTGACTGAGCCCCTGGAGAGATCCACGTGGTTCTCACATTGTCATATTCCAGGCTCAGTCTCAAATACATCCACAAATGTGTCCTGCAAACATGGCCTGATACTGGCAAGCAGCTGATAATTAAGTGTGGTCGTAAATCAGAGAGAACACAGCTGAAAGCAGGATAGGAGCTGAGCACATTAACCTTAAGATCCAAGTCTACATGCTTGAGCAAACCAGCTAATCACATTCCTTATTTAACCTTTGTGTTTGTGAAATGGTATTCTAACCTACAGAACAAGGTGGAAGTAATTACCTGATAAGGACTAATTGTCACAGTACCTCTCACCACCTTCTTTCCTATGCATTTACAAATTTAAGAACTTGTACAGAAATTGAGCTCTAGCTAATGAGAACCTGCAGATGACAAATCAAGTAGTAGCTCAAGGCTAATACAACCACGGAGAACACTGCAGTTCTGTGAACTGAAAATTAGCACCAAAATAGAAGTTTTCCATAAACCACCTAAAGTATGGACAGAAAACCAAATCAGTAAGCTTGTTTCTGAAGCTCCGTGTCAACATCCAAAGAACAGACTGGCCTAAGAACGAGCTCCTTTCTTGCTTTTTTTTTTTCCGTATCACTAGCCAGGATTTTTGTTCTCTACTACAATTATAAACCAGAATCAGGTTCAGAAACCTTCAGAATCTTAGGACAGAGAGCAAGATTAAATCAAGATAAAAACTGAGCATCAGTTGCCTGAAGAGTTTATGAGAGTTAAAGAACCTGTGACTAATCTCCCTGCTGACAAATACACACAGAAGTTAGATTACTTTCCCACAAGCCTTGTAGCACAGCCCTTGGATGCCCATAGTGGTTAGAGAGATTCCCATAGCGATAAAGCAACTTCCTGGTTATTCCTGGCTTAAGGGCATCGGTCTCCCACAAGCCTATAAAGAAAAAAACCCACTATAGTTTTCAATTAGCAGCCCAAACCGACAGAAAATGAACAAGCCACTTAATTCTTCTGAAATGAACCTGGCCCAATAGTACAACACAATCTCTCCTATGCTCTGAAAGCAGATCTTACAGAGTTTAAAGCACTATTCTTAGAGATGTAGTCAGATGCCTAAGCTGCACAAAAAACATGGACTTGAGTGGACCAAGACCCAGCAGAAGGAAAAACAGCAGAGTAGAGAAGGCAGATAAATGTCAACGTCTTTTCCAACCTCAGTAATTCTATGCTTCTATGGAAGCAGCCATGTTAACAGCTTTACTCGAAACCTCTGTCCCCTCTCGGCAGGCCAGTTACTTAAATACATATGGAAAAGCTGGGTTCTCCCAAAAGGCTCCTTTCGCTGTGAGTGCTGAACACTGCGTGTGTGAGCACGCCCTCACTTGGCACTGTACTTGCGCTACGAGACGCCTCGTTTATCACGCGGCTGAAGGGCGGCAAATGAAGGCTACCTGCCCCGGGTTCTTCACGGGCCGCAGCGCACCCAGCCAGCGTGAGGCGCCGCGGCCAGGCCTGGCCCTGCGGCAGCGGCCGCACTCCCGGCGGGGCGGCGGCGAGCGCGGCTCACGCACAGGAAGGGGAAGGAGCGGTGCGGCG